>JAUMHN010447317.1:0-10954 GCA_032360265.1 Heliamphora ciliata
TGTTGTTGAGATGCTTACCTATGGTTGGAAGGAAATTTGGTTGGTCACAAATCACATTCCTTCTATTTCTATGTTCTTTTTACCTTTTTTACTTCCTTTTTCCTTGGGATAAGTTTCATTTTCAGAAAAATGAGTGTTAAATGATACTCACACTCCACTTTTTGCCTCTCCTAATTTTCTTATGAAATGATAAAAGCTAAAAAATGGCGAGCGTGAGTGGTAAAAATGGATTATGATTACCATTTTTCTAAATTATTATGAAGCCCATAATTATGACACCATAGCATGAGTGAATTCAGTATTGTTAATAGATGCTGCGATGTGGGTTGGATGTTCATTGATGTCACTACTATGCCAATTGTACCATTTTTTTAATGTTTTTTTTTGGCTATGCATGTAAGTATCTTCTTTCCTTTAGTCAATCACATAATAGAATCATCTTAGCCAGTGAATCAGCGTTGCTAACCAAGTCATTGTCTTATCTTTAACTTTCTTTCTTCTCAGGCTGACTTGTGTATTGTGCGAATGGTGATCTCGATTTTCTTTCTTTTCTTCTTCTTTGTGTTAGAGTAAAGTTGGTTTATTGTGTGGAATGATTTGTTTATGTTTTAAATTTATAGGTGGAAGCTACAGAAGTATTCTTTGCTGCCACAAAGCTTGTGCAAACAAGAGATATTAGAATGAGGAGAATGGTTTATTTGAAAATAAAGGAGCTTCCTCCCTTTGTTAATGATACTCACTTTTATTTCCATATATGTATTCATATAAATTTGGGGTTTGTTTATGTTACCATCTGGCGGCAGTTCATGGTTTTGATACGTGTATGTTTTGATGATAAGTTTTCCTTGTTTCCTTTTCTACTGTTGTTAATACTTTGTAGGACTTGGTCCCAATGAAGAGGTGCAACCCAGCATGGAATCTAACAAAAAAATTAATGACGTAAATGGTGTTGATGTGGCAAAAGCTGATAGAAGAAACAGTTCACTATCTTCGAGACCCTAAGGTAATAGATCTTAAAACTTGTGTGACTCTTTCTCTGTGTCTATGTAGGTCTTGCCATCTTGGTTAAGTATTATTATAGCATTTCCCACCATACAGTTCAGAATTTGTGTATATTTTTCTCCGAAAGGGTGTGAAACTATGTAAAATTAACTTGTATAATTTTTTTATGCCTAATTCTCGTGTAATGCACGTAACATTTTCTTGTTAACCATGCAAACGAGTTGAAATCTCTTGACTTTTGTTTTTGTTTTTTACAGCGCTTCACTTGTCTTGGCGACAAGCTTCCAAAATGTGTTCTGCTCGTTGGTCCATCTGATACTGGCAAGACTATGTTAGCATGGGCTATAGCAGCAGGGAAAGCTTGGGTCCCTTTTTTCTCATGCAGTGGAAGTGAGTTTGAAGAAATGTTTGTAGGTGTTGGAGCCCGAGCGTGAGAGACCTCTTTGTTGTCATTTTCTTTATTTTTATTTATAATTTCTAGTTGTCATTTGGTAGTCTTTAGAAAGTTTTGATTCTTAATTAGGTACTGAGTTGGAATTTTTTTATTTTTCAATTTCATATTTGTTGCTATGGAATTATTTATGTAATACAGAATTTTAAAGTTCAATATATATTTGAATTTTATTAATTTGTTGTTGCCTTTGATGGTATTTAATTATCATCATTTGTTGATGCATTTATTGTATTCCAGAAAATAAGTTTTATAGGTTTTGCATGTAGTGAAAAAAATCTTTATATATAATATTATTTTTTTTTACAAAAAATATGTTTTTTAATCTCAGTTTTTTACAGAAATTAAAAATATTTTCTATCTCAGTTTCTGCCTGAGATTAAAAGTATTTTCCATCTCGATTTTTAACCGAGATTAAAAGTATTGTTTATCTCGATTTTGAATTTTTTTTGTCTCGATTTTTGACCAAGATTAAAAATACTCATTTTTTATTCTCACCCAGAAAGATCTTGGTTTGTGTACCGAGATCAATTCTATAAGATCTCGATTTTTAACCGAGATCTATTACAATTAATGTAGTAGTGAGACTGCGGGCTAGACCGCTCGAGCGGTCTATCGAGCGGTCTGGCCAGTAATAAGAAGCCGAGAACATCCCAAGACTTCCCTTTAGACCGCTCGAGCGGTTCTTCGAGCGGTTCTGTATCGAAAATTGAATTTTTGTTATGTTTTGAAGCCTAAACCCCTCCAAACCCATTCTTATGTGAAAATATGGAGTTTTATGTTTGTTAAGCTTCTTTTATACAATAAACTCTTCAAATTTTAGCTAATCATTTTTCAAAACTTTAATTTTCTTGAAAAAAAACCTAACTCAACCCACACATAAACCAATGAATCTATCTATCAAGCAAGAAACCAACTAGGGTTTACTTATATAAATCAAATATCAACCCAAATCAATGTAGAACATATGAGAAAATCTAGATTCTACCTTAAATAGCTTCCAAGCTTTAGCCTTTCACTAAAATCACCTCCTAAGGTTTCGGCTACCCCTTTGATTTACTCCTTGATGATTTAATCTCACCTTTCTTGCTGGAAAACTTTAGCTCCTTACTTGTTTGCCTCCAATCAAGCTTTTAGCATTGCCAATTTTAGAGGAGGGTTAGGGTTCAAGGGTTGATAGAGATTCTCCTAATATTCCAGAAGAAGAAGAAGAAGAGAAGAGGTGAGAGTATTTGGTAGGGAGGGGAGGGTGGAACCCTTGCTCTCTTTTATCTTTCTCTCTTTCTCTCCACATTTCTAGAATGGCCCTATGGCCATGCTTGGTTAACCTATTTTATTTTCTTCTTTTTTCTTTTTAACTTTAGCTCCATAGTCTATTTTTTCTCCAATTTAATCTCATTAACTTCCTAATTTAATTTTATATTTACAACTTAATTTTAATCCTATATTTCAAGAATTTGAATGAATAAAGTATGCTTAACCACAAATTATGGTCATTTATCACCCTGTATCTCAATTATATTTCACATATCATCAGTTCCTTCATTTAACCAAAAGCATAGATGGGCAATATAAACACGTACCAAGTCACTACATATAACAAGAATTAGTTTCAACAATTAAGCACACAAAAAATATTTGTTTATTACCTTAATTATACCTATGAATTCTCGGGCCCTTACAAGACTGATCGATTGGTCCACAGATTGCCCGATCGGTCGTCAATTCAAATTGATATGTCCATCAATTTGTCTTTGACTGCTCTCGATATCGCTATAGATCGATCGATCGGTCTGTCTTAGTGATGAATTTTCTTCACCTTTTAGCAATCTCCCATTTGAAGTAAATCCACTCCAAGCCTTTTAATACTTGAAAATCATTGTCGCTACAAAGCCAACCAAGAAAACCTGTGTGAGCCATCCTCCCATCTTCTATGCTTGATGACCAACCAAAGATGAACAATACTTCTGCTTCTCCACTGTCACCACCTTTGTTAACATGTCAGACACAAGATTCTTATTTGTGTGAATCTTTTTTAAATTAAATTGTCCATCCTCAAACTGAAACCAGATAAAATGATACTTGATATCGATGTGATTGGTCCTTGAGTGGAACGCTGAGTTCTTTGCTAGATGTATAGCACTTTGACTGTTACTAAACAGTTGACACTTGTCTTGTTTTTTACCCAGCTCCTTCATGAAACCTTTTCGCCACATTAATTCCTTGCATGCCTCTGTGGCTGCTACATATTACGTCTTTGTGGTAGAGATAGTCACAATTTTTTGCAATTCGGATACCCAGCTGACTGATGCACTACCCAAGGTAAGAATATACCAAGTTATACCCTTTTTGTTGTTAATGTCCCTTGCTAAGTCTGAATCCACAAAACCTTGCAATTGAATTCCCGAGCCATCATAACGCAAAGCATAATCCGTGGTGCATCTAAGATACCTCAGAATCTACTTTAGTGCTTCCTAGTGCTCCTTGCCCAAATTGGACGTAAACCTGCTCAAAAAAACCAATGCATAGGAAATGTTTGACCTCGTGCAAGTCATAGCGTACATTAGGCTATCTTCTTATAATAATAAGAAGAAAACTTATATTTTTCTATATTGATAGCAAATATCAATTTTTCAACTTATTTCTTATAGTAATAATGTAACCCCGATTTTCAAACAACAAAAATTTCATGAAAACAAAAACGAAAATGAGATTTTATTTGTAAATAAATTCTCAAAACACGCCATTTTAATTCAAAAAGGGTACCCAAAGATTTTTCCATCCAAACCTCCTTTAGAGACAAAATCAAACTTTTTCACAAAATGGCTGTCCGCTTAAGCGGGATCTCCACTGCTCGAGCGGTAAGACACTTGAGAGATTTTCAATCCAAAAACTAGAAAATCTTCCAAAGTCTCAAAAGTACACCTAAAAATCTTATCTTTGAATAAGGGTTTAAATAAGAAAAATATAGGGACAAAATATTAGTTTGATAAAGAAACTTCTCATTCCAATCTAAAAACTTGGATACCAACGTTTTTATACCATAACCAAGCATTTCAAACCGAGAACTTCCAAACCAAACACGAGCCCACGCCTTATATACAAAAAGCATATGAAGCCATGGCTCTAAGGCCTTACATAACATGCTTTAGAATCCAAAACATAAACACTAGTACATGATCCCATAACAAAAAGGAAAACTAGGAAAAAGTCTTTCGCTTCCTCTGGCTCCTTTGGATCATCCCATGTGATCACAATCACCTGAAAAAGGTTTTCAAATCTCACAACATGAGTCAGAGCTTAATAGGAAACAGACTAACATGAAGTAAAAATAGGATATGCAATCACCTAGTATTGAATGACTCGACTTCACAAGTCTCAAAACGATTTTCTATCCTCAAAATCACACATTTTCATGTAATACAAATAATGTCCAACAGATTAAGAAAACATCAGCAAAACATTATTTTCCACTCGGTTCCCATAACTGACAATGATTCCTATGTACCGACTCTATCGCACCGGGGACAAAAGCAACAATTACAGACTCTCGCCCATTACCTTAGTTCCGGGGCATCCAATGACCTGTTAGGTAATAACAAATTCTATATGAAGTTACAACAACATACGCCTCTCAGTGGGGTAACCACTTCATTTACGGGGATTAACCCGAATGAGCGAAGCATCTATATGTGCAAAGTTTTTAGACCTTTATCAAGGACTAATGGCGGGTCAAATACACATGCACTATCATAACACATCGACAGAATTATTAAAAACACGTAACTCGACTACGATAACGTTTAAAACAGTACATTAATCATGTACAAAACATCCAACGACTTTTTACCACGTCGTCCATAGCCAAGGAAGAACGATTAACATGTTAGGGTTGATATACTAAAAATCATGTTTTTGGTATTTAATTTTATCTTAATAAAATTAGTTTTTTATTTTATGAGAATCTTTATGAGTAATGTATGTATATCATTTGTTTGTTATACATGGATATCCGATATTCTGTATAGTATTTAATCTGGTGTGTAGAGTACGGTTTACACACAGAAGACCAGATTTTAGGTTCTTGCAGAATATAAGTTTTATGTTCATAGTTTAGATGAAAATGGACATACCATCGGTACGAATGTGACACAGACTTTTAGTAGGCCTGTCTTGGTTACGGGAACAGATAATAGCGTCGTCTATTGTTCCGACTCTCTATGCTAGTACACTTTGTATGTATTGAACGGGACATTTGGGATAATTAATTTTGTACTAACTACTGACTATATAAATTAATTCACACCCTAAGGTTATTATGAATAGTTCTTATTAGCTTAATCCTGAAATAATTATTGATTTACATATATTTAATATTCGTTGTTTTGATTCATTAGAGGGTGCGATCTTGTATGGGTCTATATTTTCGGTGAGTTGGATAGCGATACAATTTATATGGTAATTATTAATTATTGACGGAATTCACGTCCTGAAATATCGGGATTGACAATACCCCCTTAAGGATGCTTATAAGTTTTGACCGGGCCAAACCCTGTAGATGGATTTAATTATTCGGCGGTCAAATAAGTTAAGCGAAAGTGCTTAAGGAATATCAAGACGCCGATTAAATTAAATTGTCGGTAATTAAATTTAATTAGCGGGTATCAGAAATCTTAACGTGGGGAGAAATGGTAAGCATTTAATAACATGAGCTCAATGCTAGAAGGTCTTGAAATTATGGGTCAGAGTACAATTATAGTTCTTTAGTGGTGTGAACTGTAATTCAGTATTTTATGAAAATTATAGAAATCGCTGCTAGTTTTTCATAATTGTAGATACCGCTATGCGTCTTTCTTTATTTATAGAAACCGCTGGTAGGTGTATGTGTTCCACTGGAAGTCTTACTCATAATTACTTTTCAGGTCCCTACTGTAACCCTATATAAACGTGGGTAGGCTGAACCAGTTTAAGATTAATACATCATATATCAGATAGATCATATCTCATATATTATTATTGATATATTATTTTTTTCTTTTAAGACTTAAAAAATATATCGGGGTTCTGCCGGTACAAGTTCTCGGAGAATCGTAACCCACACTACGTTCGAGCATCGCGTAAGAAAATACAATAGAAGATCTGACTGGAGTTTCAACTCGGAATCAAGTCGTAGTTGAAGATTAGATCGACAAGAGGTATTTATCTAAATTAACTTTGGTTGCACGGGTTTATTTTTGATCGTTCGACGTTAAAATTTTTAGTTGGAGCCCGTTTCGGCATTTGCCCGTCCAGTTAATTTTTTTCTAAAAATCATTTTACAAAAATAATGATCTTGACAGTATTGCCTCCAACAAATTGGTATCATAGCCATTTTGTTTTTTGTTTACGTTTATCGGGGTCGGGTAGATTTAAAACTGTTGCTAACTTTGTTTTGCAAGCGTTCTAATCTCGATTTTATGATAATCATTTATTTTCATGTTTGATTGAATGCGTGGATGATAATTATTTAATTAATTTTTTAATCACGGGGGTTGAGCGTGTTAGAATAATTAATTTTAGATCGAATGTGAGCCTACGGGACATACGTTTCGATGTAAAATATTTATGTTCTTTAAGTTTTTTTTCTAGTTTATTAGAAAAAAAAAAAGAAAAGGTTCAATATGTCCAAGAACACAAAAAACGGAGGCGGCACTGGTGGTGGTTTGGATTTTTACGGGCCACGGATCACGTAGCGGTTTTTTCTGGCGGCGGCGGCGCTATAGCAGCAACTTCCAGGTAGTTTTTCGATAATTTTTTAGACTATTTTTGAGAAGTTCTTTTGATAGAAAGATAGTACTTTTTGAGATCTTTATTTTAATATAAAGTACATCGAAAACGGAGTTCAGATGAGGCCGGAATGGCCTATGGAAGTTAGCGGTTAAAGGCGGCGGCGCTATGAGCGGCGGCAGTCCGTTTCAGGCGATTTTATGAGATATTTTTGAGCAAGTTTTTCATAGAAAAATAGTACTTTCGGAGAGATTTATTTTGATATAAAGTACATCGAAACTGAGTTTGGGAAGAGGTCGAAAAAGGCTTGGGAAGTTGGCTGCGCAGTGCTGGGCGGATAGCAGCGTTTTTTAAGGTTTAGGCCATTTTTTCGGCCGTTTTCCGAGCATTTTTCCAGCATATTTTTTAACAAAAAAATCTCATATTTCGAGTGTTTTCCAACGATATAAAGCTCGTAAAAAACAGAGCTCGGATAAGGCGGCAAGGCAGCGCCAGCGGTGGCTAGTGGTGGTCCGAGACTTTCTCTCTCCCAGGGATGGTTTGATGTATATTCTGATATATACAAGACTGATATGATATATATTGATACATTGATAGTATTAAGAAATCATGATGCAATCCAGATACAACTAGCTGATTCAGAAAAGAATTGCTGCAGCTTATATACATAACAGGAGACTAAAACTCTTCAGAGTTTCAATCGGATCATAAAATCGGGATTGATATTTATCTTGCATTTAATTTATTTTTATATATTAACTGCGTGGATGATAATTATTAGATTTATTTATCCTGTTAATTTAATTAATTCGACAATTCAGTTTTAATTAAAATATTTTGTAATAAAAAATAAAATTAAGTTTTTTTTAATTAATTAATTTTAATTAAATAAATAAAACTTTAGATATTTTATTTTTTTTACAAAATATCACGTTTAAGATGATTTTTTTAAAAATCGGATGTCTTTGAAAAACGTGGGAATTAATTCCAAATTTTGAATTAATTACATAGAAAAATGTTTAATCAAAATAAATTATTAACTTTTAAAAAAATGTGAAACAGAAAATAAAATAAATAAATATATTTAATCACTATCTTAACTGAAAAGTTGGAGGAAAAACTGTGCATTTATTAAATGTTATTTATTACGCATTTAAACACAAAAAAGTAGTTTGATAAATCAGAATCTTTGCAATCGTACACACGGAAAGATATTTGATTCTTTCAGATCTGTGGCTTTCGAAAGATGGTTTGATAAAGCAGAATCTTTAGAATCGTGTACACGGAAAGATATTTGATTCTTTCAGATCATGTGACTTTTGAAATTAATAAATTTATTTTAATTAAACGGATTTTTATAAACCTCAAAAATGTTTTAAAAATCTAAGTGGGAGAAAGAATTTATTTACAGATAAATTCCGCTGTCTCCATCACCAGTTTGTAGGCGATGCAATTAAACCATGCGTGTCGAAATTAAGGCCTTCCTCCCCAATGGACAGATTAATTACGGTATCGCCAGTACAAATCTCCTTTAAGGATAATTCTGGATAATTGTTAGTGTGGATCACTTCTCCAACTGAAAGGTTCATTGCGAAGCGATTAATTTGGGATTAGATAATGGTTAACACTTAGCGATATATAATAGTATCCTCTCTAACTGAGTCACTGCTATTATATACTGGACCGAAACTATGTCAGTTATTTAATTTTACTTGGTATAGTCAGTTACCTAAATAGTAAAATTAAAAGAAATTTGCCTGTCTGGTCTTATGATGGATAGTAGACGTCCACCCAACGTGGCACGCTATTCATAGGTTACCAGCCTACTGGCGAATTAATTTTAAAATGGTAGAGGGAACCAATTAACGATTTTTTAATTATGTGATTCTCAAGATTAAAATAGTTTTCAACTCACTCGCTTTAATACTCAAAGAAAACAAACTAACGAGACCAAATTATGTTGACTAAAAATATAACTTGGATATAACTTTAACTACAAATGGTATTCCTTCAATACTAGAAAATGTGTCTGTTTTAGAAAAAAATTCTTCCTCGGGTCCGAAAGACATGAAGAAGAAAAATATTCAGAAATAGGAAGACACATTTTCCAGGATAGTTAATGGGCCACAGACTGGTGTGAAAAAGTCGAAAGGCAGATGTTTTTACTGCAACCAGACCTGACACTGGAAAAAGCTATATCTAGTATTTCTCAGAAGGCAGAACAAACATTGTACTTTCTGTTCACAGGTTGTGAAAACATGTTTAGCAGTGTTATCTACCGGTACCTGGTGTGTAGATACGAGAGCCACTAATTATGTCTACAATTCATTGCAGGGGTTCTAAAAAATTCGACAACTTAGTGATGGAAAGATTTATTTGCATATGGACAATAATACAAAGGTAACAGCAGTTACAGTACGAGATGTCACTCTCAGTTTTGGTAAAGATCGGGTTTTAATATTGAGAGATTATCTTTATGTACCTGTCAATAGAAAGAACTTAGTTTCCGTTTCTGGATTGGTTAAAGACAGATATTTTGTTTATTTTAATAACTCTGTGGTTATTAAGGATAATAAGCGGGTTATCTGTTCTGGTATATTGGTGGATGATCTTTATATTATTACTTCAATCTCTCCTACACTGTAACTGACTGAAACGAATAATACATCTATATTACCATATAAGAGAAAATTTCCTTCTTTAATGAACCAAACGTTTCTTTGGCACTTACGCTTGGGTCATATTAATCTAAAAAGGATAAACAGACTGGTAGCCGATGGACCTTTGAGTTCATTGGAAGTGGAGGTACTTCTAGTCTGTGAATCTTGCTTAGAGGGTAAAATGACCAAGAGACCCTTTTTGGCCAAAGGCTATAGAGCTAAAGAACCGTTGGAGCTGGTTCATTCTGATGTGTGTGGTCCTATGACAATTCGGGCAAGAGGTGGCTTTGAGTACTTCGTTAGTTTCATTGATGACTACTCAAGGTATGGATACATTTTTCTGATGCACCGTAAGTTTGAATGCTTTGAGAAATTCAAAGAATTCAAGGCGGAGGCGGAGAAACATCTGGGTAAAAGTATCAAACCACTACGATCGGATCTTGGTGGGGAATACCTCTTTGGAGAGTTTAAGGACTACTTGTTATTAGAGGGGATTACATTCCAGTTGACTGCATCTAGCACTCCTCAGCAGAATGGTGTAGCAGAAAGAAGAAATAGGGCTCTCATAGAAATGGTAAGGTTAATGATGAGTTATTCAGATTTACCAGATTCATTTTGGGGACTCGCTTTAGAGACAGTGTCTTACATTCTGAACATGGTACCTTTTAAGTCAGTACCTTCTACACCCACATAATTGTGGGCCGGGCGTAAGCCTAGTCTAAAACACATTTGGATTTGGGGGTGTCCAGCACATGTGTTGAAACTGAACGCGGGTAAGTTGGAACCAAGGACAAAGTTTGTTCCTTTATGGGGTATCCCAAGGAACGAAAGGTGGTCTATTTTATATCCTAAGGATTAGAAGGTCATTATTAGCACCAATGCCCGATTCTTGGAAGAGAATTATATTATAGATCACAGGCCTAAAAGTAAAATTATTCTCGAAGAACTGAGAGAAAATACCAGTAAACAGAAGAGGAACCACAAGTCACTAATATTCTATTACCTCGTCGTAGTGGGAGGATTATCGGGACAGGTGCAAATCAAGAACAAGGTGCTGATGCACAGGGTTCAGATT
>JAUMHN010447328.1:0-32211 GCA_032360265.1 Heliamphora ciliata
ATATTATCCATTTAAAAAATATTTATTCTTAGAAAATGAATTATGAAAATCATCAAAATCAAATTAAAAAGCCCTTGGGCTAACAGAATACATAGATTTTATATCTGAATTCATAGCCCTTTGCCAAAGATTTTCATCTTTGTCTTGTAGTACTTCATTGTAGTTACAGGGCTCGGTATCTAGTTCTGTCGGAATCTTGTCATACAATTCTCCCATGAACATATACCGATCAGGTTGATGAACAACCCTCTCACTACGACGAGGCACTACCTGTGTCTGTGTATTAACAGTAACAGGCTGTACAGAATCTAAACCCTGTGCATCAGCACCCTGTTCTTGATTTGCACCTGTCCCGATAATCCTCCCACTACGACGAGGTAATTGAATATCAGTGACTTGTGGTTTCTCTTCCGTTCTACTGCTATTTTCTCTTAATTCTTTCAAAATAATTTTATTATTGGGCCTATGATCAATAATATAATCTCCTTCCAAGAATCGGGCATTGGTGCTAATAATGTCCTTCTAATCCTTAGAATTTTAAAATAGACCACCATTCATTCCCTTGGGATACCACACAAAGAAACAGACTTTCATCTTCGGTTCCAACTTACCCGCATTTCATTTTAGCACATGTGCTGGACACTTTCAAATTCGAATGTGTTTCAGACTAGGCTTACGTTCGGCCCACAATTCTATGGGAGTAAAAGGTATTGACTAAGAATGTACCAAGTTCATAATGTAAGTCGCTGTCCCTAAAGTGAGACCCCAAAACAAATCGGATATACCTAAATAACTCATCATGGACCTTACCATCTCCATAAGAGTACTATTTATTCTTTCTGCCACACCATTCTGTTGTGGAGTACCAGGTGCAGTCAATTGGAATGTTATCCCATCTGATGATAGGTAGTCTTTAAATTTTTCAAAGAGATATTCTCCACCACGGTCAGATCGTAGTGATTTGACACTTTTACCTAGACGCTTCTCTGCCTCTGCCTTGAATTCTTTGAATTTTTCAAAACATTCAGATTTACGGTGCATCAGAAAAATATATTCATACATTGATTAGTTATCAGTGAAACTGACAAAAAACTCAAAGCTACCTCTAGTCCGGATTGTCATAGGACCACACACATCGAAATGAACCAACTCCAACGGTTCTTTAACTCTATACCTTTGGCTAAAAAAGGCCTCTTGGTCATCTTACCCTCTAAGAAAAATTCACAGACTAGAAGTGCCTCCATTTATAATGAACTCAAAGGTCCAACTGCTACCAGTCTGTTTATTCTTTTTAGATTAATATGACTCAAGCGTAAATGCCAAAGAAACTTTGGTTCATTAAAGAAGAAAAATTTCTCTTATATGGTAAAATAAATGTGTTATTCAATTCAATTAGTTACAGTGTAGGAGAGATAAGAGATACAACATACAGATTATCTACCAATGTACCAGAACAAATAAAATGTTGATTTTTCTTCACAACGACAGAGTCACCAAAATAAAACGAATATTTGTCCTTTATTAAACTCGAGACTGAAATTAAATTTCTTCTAATCGAAGGTACATAAATACAATTTTTTAGAAGTAGTATCCTATCTCTACTAAAATTAAGAGTGACATCTCCTATTGCACATGCTGCCACTTTTGTATTATTACCGATGTACAGGTAGATTTTTCTATCACTGAGCTGCTTGATTTCCTTGAACCCCTGCAAAGAATTGCAGACATGATTAGTGGCTTCCATATCTACACACCAGGTACTAGTAGATAACACCGCTAAATATGTTTCAACAACCGGTGAATCGAAATTAGATTTTCTGCTTATTGAGAAAAATTGAAAACTGCTTTTTTCCATGCCCAAACTGGTTACAGTGATAGCACTTGCCTGTCGGCTTCTTCGCACCAGCTTTTGGTCCCTTCTCTGCTTTTAGACTTATGTTTTCCTGTGTCTGAACTTTTTTTTTCTTCTTACCATTGGGCTTAGAGGAAGAACCTTTCTTAGCCGCATTCATAGAACCTGGCTTTTTAAGAACACCCTCTGCTGCTTGAAGTTCTTTAAGAAGTTCTGCCAATGTGTTGCTGAACTTATTTATAGAATAGTTTAGGCTGAACTACTTAAAACATTTAGATAGTGACTGGAGTATGAAATCGACCTGAGTTTGTCGGTCAATTTTAGCTCCAAGGATCTCCAGTTCATTTAGAAGATTGGTCATTTTTAGAACATGATCCCTAGCTGGTGTGCTTTTAGCTATGTTTGCATTCATTAGAGATCTTATGGCCACCTGCCTTGTAGCACGATTTTGATTATCAAATATTTCTTTGAGGTTCGTCATCATGTCATAGGCACTGAGCATAGACTGATTCTGATGCTACAAAACATTTGACATTGAAGCCAAAATGTAATAGCGAGCCATCTGATCAGCTTTTTGCCACTTCTGATGGGCCTGGGTTTTCTTTTCAGTAACCCCCTCATCAGGTACTGGTGAACATATCTCAATTAAAATAAACATGTAATCCTCAGCAATTAATACAATGTCCAAGTTCCGTTTCCAGTCAACATACTTTGGTTCCGTAAGTTTGTTTTCTTTGAGAATGGAAGCTAGTAGGTTGAAAACCATTTTAATCCTGATTTACACTAATAATTATCCAGAATTATTCCTTAAGAAGGTTTGTACTAGTAATACCACAATTAATCTGTCCGATGCAGAGAAAAGCCTTACTGCCAACACGCAGGATTTAATTGCATCGCCTGCAAACTGGTGATGGAGACCGCATAATTTATCTGTGAATAACTTCTCTCTTCCACTTAGATTTTTTAAAGTATTTCTGATGGTTATAAAAATCTATTTAATGAAAATAAATTTATTAATTTCTAAAAAACACATGATCTGAAATAATCAAATATCTTCCCATGTACACGATTCCAAGATTCTGGTTTATCAAACCATTTTTTCGTGTTTAAATGCATAACAAATAAAATTTAATAAATACACAATTTTTCTTTTAGCTTTTCAGCTAAGTTAGTAATTAAAGGCATTTATTTATTTTATTTTTTGTCCCACATTTTTTGAAAAGTAATAATTTATTTCGATTAAATAATTTTTTCAGTTAATTAATTCAAAATCCGATATTAATTTTCACATTTTTTCAAGATATCCGATTAAAAAAAATCTTTAAACATGATATTTTGTAAAAAAATAAAATATCTAAAGTTTTTCTATTTAATTAAAATTAATTTATGAAAAAAACTTAATTTTATTTTTCATTATAAATTATTTTAATTAAAATCAAAATTTTAAATTAATTAAATTAATAGGATAAATAAAATTAATATTTATCATTCACGTAGTTAGTATATAAAAAAATTAAATACAAAATATATTAAATATATCTTGATTTTATAATCGAATAGAAACTCTAAAGAATTTCAGTTTCTAGTTGAAGATAAGCTGAAATGAATCAATCTTTTTCTGAATCAGCTTTCTGTATTTCGATTGCATCAGCATTTCTTGATATGCAGTGATATACATATATGATACTCCTCAATCAATGTATATCAAAAATATCGAGCCAAAATGGCCCCAAGCCACAAGCACCACCACCGTAGAAATTGCTATGGTTTTGATGTCGCGGTGTTGGGAAAAAAAACTTCTTTGTTTGGAAACCAGTAGCTGTTTGCTTGGAATCCACTTGCCGCTTGTTGTTTGCTTGGAATCACACTGCCGCTTGCTGTTTGTTTGGAATCACACTGCCGTATTTGGGAAAACCACCGAAGTAGTGTTAGAAAATAGCGCCTCTTGCTTTGTTTGAAAAATCGCTGCCAATCGAAATAGCCTGGAATTGTGCTGCCGCTGTTAGCCTCGCTAACTGTTGCTGTTTGTTCAAAAATCGCAGCTTGCTTTTTGAAAAACACCAAAACAGTGTTCTGGAATTGCCGTAGCCTTAGGCAGCGTTTGGCAACTTAATACATGATTTCCAAATCCCAAGATCAAGCCATGAATTATCATGAAAATCCCCAAACATCAGTGTGCCACCGCCGAGTGTTCTTCATGTTTCTTTGATTTTTTTTATTACATTAAAAAAACTTAAAGTCAAAAAATAATTATAATTTACATTGATCCTATACATCTGTAGAGTTCACAATCAATCTACCACGATCAACCATTGTGGTTAAAAAAATAATTATCATTCATTCAAACCATTCAATCAAACATGAAAAAAATAATTATCATAAAATCGAGATTAGAACGCCTACAAAACAAAATTAGCAATAGTTCTAAAACTACACATCCTCGATATTCAAAAACAAAAAAAAAATGGCTCTGATACCAATTTTTTTAGGCAAGACTGTCAAGATTTTTGTTTTTGTCATCGATTAACGAAAAAAATTAACTAAACGGACAATCGCCAAAACGGGTTCTAGATAAAATTTTTAATGACGAACGATCAAAATAAAATTCGTGCACCCAAAGTTAGTTTAAATAAATACTTTTTTACTGGTTGAATCTTCAATTACGAATTGAATTTCAGTTGAAACTCTTGTCAAATCTTCTACTAAATTCCCTTATGTGATTCCCGGATATAGTGTGGGCTATAATCCTTCGAGAACTCGTACCGACAGAACCAGAACAGGTTTTGTCTTAAAAGACAAGTTATGAAACTAGTTCAGCCTACACGCATATATATAGGGCTACAACAGAGACTTGGGGAGTAATTATGAGTAAGACTTTCTGTGGAACACAGACATGTATCAGCGATTTCTACAATTAAGCAAACCTCATAGTGGTATCTGTAATTATAGAAAATCAACAGCGATTTCTGTAATTTCTGTAAAAAATTGAATTATAGTTCACACCACTAAAAACTATAATTGTACTCTGACCCATAATATCAAGATCTTCTTCCATGAGCTTCTATTATTAAATGCTTATCATTTCTCTCCACATTAAGTTTTCCGATACCCATAAATTAAATTTAATTACTGACAATTTAATTTAATCGGTATCTTGATATTCCTTAAGCCCGTCCACTTAACTTATTTGACCGCTGGATAATCAAATTCACCTGCAGGGTTTGGCCTGGTCAAAACTCATAAACTTCCTTAAGGGGGTATCGTCAATCTCGATCTTTCGGCACGTGGATTCCGTCAATAATTAATATTTGTCATATAAATAACGCTGCTATCCAACTCACCGAAAATATAGACCCATATAAGATTGCACCCTCAAATAAATCAAAACAACGAATATTAAATATACGCAAATCAATAATCATTTCACGATTAAGAGGATAAGCACTATTCATAATTACCTTAGGATGTGAATCAATTTATATAGTCAGTTTAAAACTAATTATCCAAAATGTCTCGTTTAATACACAAAGTGTACTAGCACAGAGAGTCGGAATAATAGACAACGCTATTATCTATTTTATGTAATCAAGACAGGCTTACTAAATCTATGTGCTACAGTCGTACAGATGGTATGTCCATTTCCATATAAACTGTGAACATAAAATTTATATTCTGTAAGAACCTAAAATCTGATCTTCTGTGTGCAAACCGTACTCTACATACCAGATTAAATACTATACAGAATATCGGACATTCATGCAAGATGTTAATGTAATGATACACATACATTACTCATAAAGATTATCATAAAACAGAAAAATTAATATTATTAAAATAAAATTAAATACTAAAAATATGATTTTCAATATACCAACTCTAACAATCTTCTATTTATACTCAAAATTATGCTGCCATATATTTGACTCCCATACTATCTACATGACTATCAAAAGTCTTAGCTGATAAGCTCTTTGTAAAAGGATCTACATGGTTGTTTCCTGATATAATCTTGATCACAGCAATATCACCTCTCTATACAATTTCTCATATCAGGTAATACTTACGCTCAATGTGCTTGCCTTTCTTATATAACATTGGCTCCTTCGTGTTTGCAACTGTTCCGCTATTGTCACAGAAAAGTGTAATAGTCGACTGAACTGAAGGTACCACATCTAGATCTAACAGAAAGTTCTTGAGCTAGATGGCCTCCTTGGCTGCCTCAGAAGCTGCCACATACTCGGCCTCCATGGTGGAATCAGCAATGCAGGACTGCTTGATACTCCTCCAACTTATAGCTCCGCCACCTAAGGTAAACACATATCCTGAGGTAGACTTATGAAAATTCCTATCAGACTAGAAATCTGAGTCTGTGTTCTCCAAAGGTACTAGACTGTCACCTAGTAAACTAACATATAATCCTTAGTTTTTCTAGGTACGTGATTATATTCTTTACCGTAGTCCAATGCTCCTACCCTGGGTTAGACTGATATCTGCTAACCATGTCAACGGCAAAGTAGATGTCGAGTCTAGTGCAAAGTATAGAATACATGAGGCTTCCTACTACCGAAGCATAAGGAACCGCCTTCATTTTCTCTATCTCATCAGGTGTCTTAGGATACTGATCCTTTGATAGAGTGATTCCATGCCTGAAAAGAAGAAACCCTTTCTTGGAATCCTGTATGCTAAAACGAGCAAGGATATCATCGATATATTTTTCTTGTGATAAGCCCAACATCCTTTGTTTTCGATCTCGTACAAGCTTGATCCCAAGAATGTGACTGGCTTCTCCCAAGTCCTTCATATTGAACTGTCCAGATAAACATACATTAACTGTAGATAATGTTCGCACATCATTTTCGATGAGCAAGATATCGTCTACATAAAGTAGTAGGAAGATCACCACGCTTCTGTTGTGCTTCTTGTACACACAAAACTTATCCGGACTTCGATCAAAACCATAAGAGTTTATAACTTGATCAAATCGAGTGTTTCAAGACCTCGATGCCTGCTTAAGTCCATAAATGGATCTCTTAAGCTTGCACAGCATGTGCTCCTGGATCTTTGCAATGAATCCATCTGGTTGTATCATATAGATACACTCGTCAAAACTTTTGTTAAGAAAAGTTGTCTTGACTTTCATTTGCCAAATTTGGTAATCAAATTGTGCGGCAATGGATACGAGAATCTGGATAGATTTAGGCATAACTATCGGCAAAAAGGTTTTCTCATAGTCAATCCATTCTTTCTGAGTGAACCCTTTAGCAATAAGCCTAACTTTGGAGGTTTCAATCTTCCTGTCTGCTCCTCTCTTCTTCTTTTAGATCCACTTGCATCTAATGGGTTTTATCCCTTCAAGTAGTTCTACAAGTTCTTAGACCTCATTGGAATACATAGATTCCATCTATGAATTCATAGCCCTTTGCCAAAGATTTGCATCTTTATCTTGTTGTGCTTCATTGTAGTTACAAGACTTGGTATCTAGTTCCGTCGAAATCTTATCATACGACTCTCCCAAGAACATATACCGATCAGGTTGATGAACAATCCCCCCACAACGATGAGGCACTACCTGTGTCTGTGTATTAACAGTAACAGGTGTGCAGAATCTAAACCCTGTGCATCAGCACCCTGTTCTTGATTTGCACTTGTCCTAATAATCCTCCCACTACAACGAGCTAATGAAATATCAGTGACTTGTGATTCCTCTTCCGTACTACTAGTATTTCTGCTTAGTTCTTCAAGAACAATTTTTTTATTGGGCTAGTGATCTTTAATAGAATCCTCTTCCAAGAATCGGGCATTGGTGCTAACAATGACCTTCTGATCTTTAAGATTATAAAATAGACCACCATTTGTTCCCTTGGAATACCCCACAAAGAAACAGACATCCGTCTTCGGTTCCAACTTACCCGCGTTCCCTTTTAGCACATGTACTGGACACTCCCAAATTCGAATGTATTTCTGACTAGACTTACGTCAGTCCATAATTCTGTGGGAGTAGAAGGTACTGACTTAGAAGATACCATGTTCAGAATGTAAGCCACTATCTCTAAAGTGAATCCTCAAAACAAATCGAGTAAACCTAAATAACTCATCATGGACTTACCATCTCTATAAGAGTACTATTCTTTCTTTCTGCCAAACCATTCTATTGCGGAGTGCCAGGTGCAGTCAATTGGGATATAATCCCCTCTAATGATAGGTAGTCCTTAAATTCTCTAAAGAGGTATTCTCCAGCACGGTCTGATCGTAGTGTTTTGATACTTTTACCTAGACGCTTCTCTGCCTCCGCCTTGAATTCTTTGAATTTTTCCAAGCATTTAGACTTACGGTGCATCATGTAAATATATCCATACATTGAGTCGTCATTAATGAAACTGACAAAATACTCAAAGCCACCTTTAGTTCTGATTGTCATAGGACCACACGCATCAGAATGAATCAGCTCCAACGATTCTTTAGCTCTATAGCCTTTGGCTAAAAAAGGCCTCTTGATCATCTTACCCTCTAAGCAAGATTCACATACTGGAAGTGCCTCCACTTCCAATGAACTCAAAGATCCATTTGCTACAAGTCTGTTTGTCCTTTTTAGATTAATATGACTCAAGTGCAAGTTTCAAAAAAACGTTTGGTTCATTAAAGAAGAAAATTTTCTCTTATATGGTAAAATAGATGTGTTATGCATTTCAGTTAGTTGCAGTGTAGGAGAGATATGAGATACAATATACAGATTATCCTCCAATGTACCAGAACAAATAAAATGTTTATTTTTCTTCTCAACGATAAGTCACCAAAATGAACAGAATATTTGTCCTTTATTAAACTCGAGACTGAAATTAAATTTCTTCTAATTGAAGGTACATAAAGACAATTTTTTAGAAGTAGTATCCTATCTCTACTAAAACTGAGAGTGATATCTCCTATTGCAACTGCTTCAACCCTTGTATTATTACCCATGTGCAGGTAGATTTCTCCATCACTGAGTTGCCTGATTTTATGGAACCTCTACAAAGAATTGTAGACATGATTAGTAGCTTCATGTATCTACACACCAAGTACCATTAGATAATACCACTAAACATGTTTCAACAACCAGTGAACAGAAATTACATTTTCTACTTACTAAGAAAAACTGGACACTTCTTTTTCTAATGCCCAAACTAGTTACAGTGATAGCACTTATCTCTCGGCTTTTTCGCACCATCTTTTGGTCCCTTAAATAATTTTAGACTTATGTTTTCCTATGTCTGAACTTTTTTTTTCTTCTTACCTTTCGGCTTAGAGGAAGAACCTTTCTTAGCCGCATTCATGGAACCTGGCTTTCTAAGAACACCCTTGGCTGCTTGAAGTTCCTTAAGAAGTTCTGCCAATGTGTAGCTGAGCTTATTTATAGAATAGTTTAGGCTGAACTACTTAAAACTTTCAGGCAGTTACTGGAGTATGATATCGACCTGGGTTTTTTCGTCAATTTCAGCTCCAAGGATCTCCAGTTCATTTAGAAGATTGGTCATTTTTAGAACATGATCCCTAACTGCTGTGCCTTCAGCCATGTTTGGATTTATTAGAGATCTCATGGCCACCTGCCTAGCAGCACGATTTTGATCTCCAAATATTTCTTTGAGGTTCATAATCATGTCATAGCTACTGGGTATAGACAGATACTGTTGCTGCAGAACATTTGACATTGAAGCCAAAATGTAACAGTGAGCCATCTGATCAGCTTTCTGTCACTTCTAATGGGCTTAGGTTTCCGTTTCGGTAGCCCCCACATCAGGTACTGGTGGATATATATGTTAGTTAAAATAAATTTGTAATCCTCAGCAGTTAATACAATGTCTAAGTTTCGTTTCCAGTCGACATACTTTGGTCCCGAAAGTTTGTTTTCTTTGAGAATGAAAGCAAGTGGGTTGAAAGCCCATTTTAATCCTAAGAATCACATAATTAAAAATACCGTTAATTATGACGAGCAAAATATTGAATTTATTTTAATTTGGTTTCTTCTACCATTTTAAAATTAATTCGCCAGTAGCCTAACAACCTGAGAATTGCATGCCTCATTGGGTAGACGTCTACTATCCTTCATAAGACCAGACAGGCCAATTCTTTTTAATTTTACTATTTCGGCAACAAGCCCTACCAAATAAAATTAAATAGCTCACATAATTTTGGTCTAGTATATAATAGTAGTAACTCATATGGAGATGAGACTATTATATGCAGCTAAGTGTTAACCATCACTTAATTTCAAATTAATTGTTTCGCAATGAACCCTTAAGATGGAGAAGTGATCCACACTAACAATTATCCAGAATTATATATCCCTAAAGAAAGTTTGTACTAGCAATACCATAATTAATCTGTCCGATGCGGAGGAAAGCTTTACGGTCAACACGCAGGGTTAAATTGCATCACCTATAAATTGGTGATGGAGACCGCATGATTTATCTGTGAATAAATTTCTTCTCCCACTTAGATTTTTTAAAATATTTTCGATAATTATAAAAATTCATTTAATTAAAATAAATTTATTAATTTCCAAAAGCACACGATCGGAAAGAATCAAATATCTTCTCGTGTACACGATTCTAAGATTCAGGTTTATCAAACTATCTTTTCGTGTTTAAATACGTAACAAATAAAATTTAATAAATGCACAGTTTTTCTTTTAGCTTTTCAGCTAAATTAGTGATTAAAGGTATTTATTTATTTTATTTTTTGTCTCACAATTTTTGAAAAATAATAATTTATTTCGATTAAATAATTTTTTCATTTAATTAATTGAAAATTCAAAATTAATTCCCACGTTTTTTCAAGATGTCCGATTAAAAAAATCTTTAAACGTGATATTTTGTAAAAAATAAAATATCTAAAGTTTTTCTATTTAATTAAAATTAATTTATGAAAAAAACTTAATTTTATTTTTCATTACAAAATATTTTAATTAAAATCAAAATTTTGAATTAATAAAATTAACAGGATAAATAAAACTAATATTTATTATTCACGCAGTTAATATATAAAAAAATTAAATGTAAGATATAATAAATATATACCGATTTTATGTTCGAATAGAAACTCTGAAGAGTTTCAGTTTTCAGTTGAAGATAAGCTGATTCAATCCTTTTCTGAATCAGCTTCCTGTATTTCAATTGCATCAGAATTCGTAATATGCAGTGATAGACATATACAATACTCCTCAATCAATGTATATCAGAAATATCGAGCCAAAACGGCCCCGAGCCACTAGCACCACGACTGCTGAAATTGCTACGATTTTGATGCCGCAGTGTTGGAAAAAAAAAACTGCTTTGTTTGGAAACCGGCGGCTGTTTGCTTCGAATCCACTTGCCGCTTGCTTGGAATCACACTGCCGCTTGCTGTTTGCTTGGAATCACACTACTGTGTTTGGGAAAACCACTGAAATAGTGTTGGAAAACAGTGCCTCTTGCTTTGTTTGAAAAATCTTAGCCAACTGAAATAGCCTGGAATTGTGCTGCCCCTGTTGGTTCAAAAATCGCTGCTTGCTTTTTGGAAAATAGAAAAATAGTGTTATGGAATTACTGCAGCCTTAGGCAGCGTTTGGCAGCTTAATCCATGATTCCCAAATCCCAAGATCAAGCCATGAATTATCATGAAAGTCCCCAAACATCTGTGTGCCGCCGCTGTGTGTTATTCTTGTTTCTTCGATTTTTTTTATTACATTAAAAAAACTTAAAATCAAAAAATAATTATATTTTACATTGATCCTATACCTCCGTGGAGTTCACAATCAATCTACCACGATCAACCATCGTGATTAAAAAAAAAATTATCATTCATTCAAACCATTCAATCAATCATGAAAAAAATGATGATCATAAAATCGGGATTAGAACACTTGCAAAACAAAGCTAGCAACAGTTCTAAAACTACCTATCCTTGATAATCGAAAACAAAAAACAAAACGGTTATGATACCAATTGTTGGAAGTAAGACTGCCCAGATCTTTAATTTTTTCATCGATTAACGAAAAAAATTAACTAGCCGGGTAATTGTCAAAATGGGCTATAAATAAAACTTTTGATGACGAACGATCAAAATAAAATCCGTGCACCCAAAGTTTGTTTAGGTAAATACATTTTTACTGGTCGAATCTTCAACTACAATTTGAATTTGAATTGAAACTCATGTCAGATCTTCTACTGTGTTCCCTTATGCGATTCCCAAACATAGTGTAGGCTATAATCCTCCGAGAACTCATACTAATAGAACCAGAACAGCTTTTGTTTTAGAAGACAACTTATGAAACTGGTTCAATCTACCCGCATATATATAGGGCTACAGTAGGGACCTTGAGAGTAATTATGAGTAAGACTTTCAGTAAAATATAGACACGTATCACCAGTTTCTGCAATTAAGCAAACATCATAGTGGTATCTGCAATTATGAAAAATCAGCTGTGGTTTCTGTAATTTTCATAAAATACTGAATTATAGTTCACACCACTAAAGAACTATAATTTCACTTTAACCCATAATCTCAAGACCTCCTTGCATTGAGCGTCTGTTATTAAATGCTTACCATTTCTCCCCACGTTAAGATTCTCGGTAGACACAATTAAATTTAATTACTGACAATTTAATTTAATCGGTATCTTGATATTCCTTAAGCCCATCCAACTCACCGGGAATATAGACCTATATAAGATTGACCGCCAGATAATCAAATTCACCTGTAGGGTTTGGCCTGGTCAAAACTCATAAGTTTCATTAAGGGGGTAACGTTAATCCCGATCTTTTGGAACGTGAATTCCGTCAATAATTAATATTCGCCATATAAATAATACCGCTATCCAACTCACCGGGAATATAGACCTATATAAGATTGCACCCTCAAATGAATCAAAACAACGAATATTAAATATACACAAATCAATATATATTTCAGGATTAAGATGATAAGCACTATTCATAATAACCTTGGGGTGAATTAATTTATATAGTCAATATATAAGTAGATATCCCAAATGTCCCATTTAATACACACAAAGTATACAAGCACAAAGAGTCAAAACAATAGACGACGCTATTATCTGTTTTCTGTAATCAAGACAGGCATACTAAAACTCTGTGCTACAGCCGTACCGATGGTATGTCCATTTCCATTTAAACTGTGAACATAAAACTTATATTCTGCAAGATCCTAAAATCTGATCTTCTATGTGCAAACCGTACTCTACACGCCAGATTAAATACTATACAGAATATCGGACATCCATGCATAATATTAAAGAAATGATACACATACATTACTCATAAAAATTTCCATAAAATAGAAAAATTAATTTTATTAAAGTAAAATTAAATGCTAAAAATATGATTTTTAGTATACCAACCCTAACAATCTCTCACTTATACTCAAAATCATGTTACCATATATTTGACTCTCATGCCTTTTACATGACTATCAAAAGTTTTGACCGGTAAGTACTTTGTAAAAAGATCTGCAAGATTGTCTCCTAATATAATATTGATCATAGCAACATCACCTCTCTGTATAATTTCTCGTATCAGGTTATACTTACGCTCAATGTGCTTACCTTTCTTATGGACCCTTGGCTCCTTCACGTTTGCAACTGCTCCGCTATTGTCACAGAAAAGTTTAATAGCCGAATGAACTGAAGGTACCACATCTAGATCTAATAGGAATTTCCTGAGCTAAACGGCCTCCTTGGCCGCTTCAGAAGCTGCCACATACTCGGCCTCCATGGTAGAATCAGCAATGCAGGACTGCTTGATACTCCTCTAACTTATAGCTCCACCTCATAAGGTAAACACATATCCTGAAGTAGACTTACGAGAATTCCTATCAGATTGAAAATCAGAGTTTATGTACGCCAAAGATACTAGACTGTCTGCCTGATAAACCAATATATAATCCTTAGTCCTTTTCAGGTATTTGATTATATTTTTTACCGCAGTCTAATGCTCCTACCCTGGGTTAGACTGATATTTGCTAACCATGTCAACGGTAAAGAATATGTCGGGTCTAGTGCAAAGCATAGCATACATGAGGCTTCCTACTGTCGAAGCATAAGGAACTGCCATCATCTTCTCTATCTCATCAGGTGTCTTAGGACACTGATCCTAAGATAGAGTAATTCCATGCTTGAAAGAAATATACCCTTTCTTGAAATCCTGCATGCTAAAAGGAGCAAGGATATCGTCGATATATTTTGCTTGTGATAAGCCCAACATCCTTTGTTTATGATCTCACACAAGCTTGATCCCAAGAATGTGACTGGCTTCTCCCAAGTCTTTTATATTGAACTGCCCTGATAACCATACTTTAATTATAGATAATGCCCTCACATCATTTTCGATGAGCAAGATATCGTCTACATAAAGTAATAGGAAGATCACTATGCTTTCGCTGCGCTTTTTATACACACAAGACTCATCCAGACTTTGATCAAAATCATAATACTTTATAGCTTGATCAAATCGAGTGTTTTAAGACGTCGATGCCTGCTTAAGTTCATAAATGGATCTCTTAAACTTGCACAGCATGTGCTCTTGGCGCTTTGCAATGAATCCGTCTGGTTGTATCATATAGAAACACTCATCAAGACATTCGTTAAGAAAAGTTATCTTGACATCCATTTGCTAAATTTTGTAATCAAAATGTGCAGCAATGGATAAGAGAATTTAGATAGACTTAAGCATGGCTACCGGCGAAGAGGTTTTCTCATAGTCGAACCCTTCTTTCTGAGTGAACCCTTTAGCAACAAGCCTAACTTTGAAGGTTGCAACCTTCCCGTGTGCTCCTCTCTTTTTCTTTTAGATCTACTTGCATCCAATGAGTTTTATCTCTTCGAGTGGTTCTACAAGTTTCCAGACCTGATTGAAATACATAGATTTCATCTCTGAATTCATAGCCCTTCGCCAAAGATCTGCATCTCTGTCATATACTGCTTCATTGTAGTTACAGGGCTCGGTATCTAGTTCTGCCAAAATCTTATCGTACGAGTGTCCCAAGAACATATACTGATTAGGTTGATGAACAATCCTCCCATTACAACGAGGCACTACCTGTGTTTGCGTACTAGCAGTAACAGGCTGTGAAGAATCTAAACCATGTGCATCAGCACCATGTTCTTAATTTGTACTTGCCCCGATAATCCTTCCACTACGACGAGGTAATGGAATATCAGTGACTTATAGTTTCGCTTCCGTTCTACTGGTATTTTCTTTTAGTTCTTCTAAAATAATTTTGCTATTGGGCCTGTGATCTATAATGTAATTCTCTTCCAAGAATCGAGCATTAATACTAACAATGACCTTCTAATCCTTAGGATTATAAAATAGACCACCATTCGTTCCCTTGGGATACCCCACAAAGATACAAACTCCAATCTTCGATTCCAACTTACCCAATTTCCTTTTAGCACATGAGCTGGACACCTCTAAATTCGAATGTATTTCGGACTAGGTTTACGTTCGATGTACAATTATGTGGGATTAGAAGGTGTTAACTTAGAAGGTGCTAACTTAGAAGGTACCAATTTCAGAGTGTAAGCTGCTGTCTCTAAAGCGAGTCCCCAAAATGAATTGAATAAACCTGAATAACTCAGCATGAACCTTTCCATCTCCATAAGAGTACTATTCTTTCTTTCTACCACACCATTTTGCTGCGGAGTGTCAGGTGTAGTCAATTGGGATGTAATCTCATTTGATTATAGGTAGTGTTTAAATTCTCCAAAGTGGTATTCTCCACTACGGTCGGATCATAGTGATTTGATACTTTTACCTAGACGCTTCCTTGCCTTCGCCTTGAATTCTTTGAATTTTTCAAAGCATTCAGACTTACGGTGCATCAAGAAAATATATCCATACCTTGAGTAGTCATTAATGAAACTGACGAAATACTCAAAATCACCTCTAGTCCAGATTGTTATAGTATCACACACATCATAATGAACCTGCTCTAACGATTCTTTAGCTCTATAGCCTTTGGTCGAAAAGTGCCTCTTGGTCATCTTACCCTCTAAGCAAGATTCATAGACTGGAAGTGCCTTCACTTCCAATAAACTCAAAGGTCCATTTGCTACCAGTCTGTTTATCCTTTTTAGATTAATATGACTCAAGCGTAAATGCTAAATAAACGTTTGGTTCATTAAAGAAGGAAACTTTCTCTTATATGATAAAATAGATGTGTTATTCATTTCAGTTAGTTGCAGTATAGGAGAGATAGGAGATATAACATATAGATTATCAACCAATGTACCAGAATAAATAAAATATTTACTTTTCTTCACAACGACAGAGTCACCAAAATGAACAGAATATTTGTCCTTTATTAAACTCGAGACTGAAATTAAATTTCTTCTAATCGAAGGCACATAAAAATAATTTTTTAGAAATTGTATCCTATCTCCACTAAAACAGATAGTGACATCTCCTACTGCAACTGTTTTCACCCTTGTATTAATACTCATGTGCAGGTAGATTTCCTCATCACTAAGCTGCCAGATTTACTTGAACTCCTGCAAATAATTACATATATGATTAGTAGCTCCTGTATCTATATACCAGGTACTAGAAGATAATACTGCTAAATATGTTTCAACAACCGGTGAACAAAAATTACTATTTCTGCTTACTGAGAAAAATCGAACACTACTTTTTTCAATGCCCAAACTGGATACAGTGATAACACTTACCTCTCGGCTTCTTCGCACCAGCTTTTGGTCCCTTAACTTCTTTTAGACTTGTGTTTTCCTGTGTCTGAATCTTTTTTTCTTCTTATCTTTCGGCTTAGAAAAAGAACTATTCTTAGCCATATTCACATAACCTGGCTTCCTAAGAAGACCCTTGGCTGCTTAAAGTTCTTTAAGAAGTTCTGCCAGTGTGTAGCTGAGCTTATTCATAGAATAGTTCAGGAAGAACTGTTTAAAACTTTTAGGCAGTGACTGGAGTATGATATCGACCTGGGTTTTTCCATCAATTTCAGCTCCAAGGATCTCCAGTTCATTTAGAAGATTGGTCATTTTTAAAACATGATCCCTAACTGCTATGCTTTCTGCCATGTTTACATTCATTAGAGATCTCATGGCCACCTGCCTAGCAGCACGATTTTCATCCCCAAATATTTCGTCGAGGTTCATCATCATGTCATAGCCACTTGGTATAAACTGATGCTAATACAGCAAAACATTTAACACAGAAGTCAAAATGTAACAGCGAGCCATCTGATCAGCTTTCTGCCACTATTGATGGGCCTGGGTTTCCCTTTCGGTAGTCCCCTCATTAGGTACTGGTGGACATATCTCAGTTAAAACAAACTTGTAATCCTCAGCAGTTAATACAATGTCCAAGTTCCGTTTCAAGTCAACATACTTTGGTCCTGTAAGTTTGTTTTATTTGAGAATGGAAGCTAGTGGGTTGAAAATCATTTTAATCTTGAGAATTACATAATTAAGAATACCGTTAATTATAACGAGCAAAACATTGACTTTGTTTTAATTTGGTTCCCTCTGCCAATTTAAAATTAATTCGCCAGCAGCCTGATAACCTGAGAATAGCATGCATCGTTGGGAGGACGTCTACTATCCTTTATAAGATCAGGCATTTCAATTCTTTTTAATTTTATTATATAGGCAACTGACCCTGCCAAATAAAATTAAATAGTTAACACAGTTTCGGTCCAGTACATAATAACAGTGACTCAGATGGAGATGATACTATTATATGCAGCTAAGTATTAATCATCACCTTATCTCAAATTAATTATTTCGCAATGAACCCTTCAGATGAAGAAGTAATCCACACTAACAATTATCTAGAATTATTCCTAAAGAAAGTTTGTACTAGCAATACCACAATTAATTTGTCCAATGCAGAGGAAGGCTTTACTGCCAACACGCAGAGTTTAATTGCATCACCTACAAATTGGTGATGGAGACCACAGGATTTATCTTTGAATAAATTTCCTCTCCCACTTAGATTTTTTAAAATATTTTTTAGGATTATAAATTTTCGTTTAATTAAAATAAATTTATTAATTTTCAAAAACACACGATCTGAAAAAATCATACATCTTTTTGGAATTGTGCTACCCCTGTTGGTCTTGCCCTCTGTTGTTGTTTGTTCAAAAATCGCTACTTACTTTTTGGAAAACACCAAAATAGTGTTCTGGAATTGCCGCAGCCTTAGGCAGCATTTGGCAGCTTAATTTATGATTCCCAAATTCCAAGATCAAGCCATGGATTATCATGAAAATTCCCAAACATCAGTGTG
Organism: Heliamphora ciliata; assembly: GCA_032360265.1. Classification (NCBI taxonomy): domain Eukaryota; kingdom Viridiplantae; phylum Streptophyta; class Magnoliopsida; order Ericales; family Sarraceniaceae; genus Heliamphora; species Heliamphora ciliata. The sequence continues at coordinate 18,130 of JAUMHN010447328.1, forward strand.
CCGCCGCCATGTCTTCTTCTTGTTTCTTTGATTTTTTTATTACACAAAAAAAACTTAAAATCAAAAAGCAATTATATTTTACATTGATCCTATGCCTCCGTAGTGTTCACAATCAATCTACCACGATCAATCATCATGGTTAAAAAAATAATTATCATTCATTCAAACCACTCAATCAAACATGCAAAAAATGATGATTAAAAATCGGGATTAGAACGCATGCAAAACTAAATTAGTAACAGTTCTAAAATTACCCGTCCTCGATAACCGAAAATAAAAAACAAGACGACTCTGATATCAATTGTTAGAGGCAAGACTGCCAAGATCTTTGTTTTTGTCATCGGTTAACGAAAAAAATTAACTAGACAGGCAATCGTCAAAACGGGCTCTAGATAAAACTTTTGATGACGAAAGATCAAAATAAAACCCGTGCACCCGAAGTTAGTGTAGGTAAATACCTTTTTATTGGTCAAATCTTCAACTTCGATTTGAATTTGAGTTGAAACTCCTGTCAAATCTTCTACTGCATTTTCTTATACGATTCCTAGATATAGTGTGGGCGATAATCCTCTGAGAACTCGTACTAATAGAACCAGAATAGCTTTCATTTTAGAAGACAAGTTATGAAACTGGTTCAGTCTACCCGCATATGTATAGGGCTACGGAAGGACCTGAGGAGTAATTATGAGTAAGACTTCCAGTATAACACAAATACGTATTAGCGGTTTCTGCAATTAAGCAAACCTCATAGCGGTATCTGCAATTATGAAAAACCAACAGCGGTTTCTATAATTTACATAAAACACTGAATTATAGTTCACACCACTAAAGAACTATAATTGTACTCTGACCCATAATCTCAAGACCTTCTTGTATTGAGTTTCTGTTATTAAATGCTTACCATTTCTCACTACGTTAAGATTCTCGATACCCACTAATTAAATTTAATTACTGACAATTTAATTTGATCGGTATCTTGATATTCCTTAACCCCGTCCGCTTAACTTATTTGACCGCTGGATAATCAAATTCACCTGTAGGGTTTGGCCTGGTCAAAATTCATAAGCTTCCTTAAGGGGGTATCATCAATCCCGATCTTTCAGGACGTGGATTCTGTCAATAATTAATATTCACCATATAAATAATACAGCTATCCGACTCACTAGGAATATAGACCCATATAAGATCGCACCCTCAAATGAATCAAAAATACGAATATTAAATATACGTAAATCAATAATTATTTCAGAATTAAGAGGATAAGTACTATTCATAATAATCTTGGGATGTGCATTAATTTATATAGTTAGTATATAATTAATTACCCCAAATATCCCGTTTAATACACACAAAGTGTACTAGCATAGAGTGTTGAAACAATAGATGACGCTATTATCTATTTTCTGTTATCAAGACAGGCCTACTAAAACTCTGTGCTACAGTCGTGCCGATGGTATATCCATTTCTATCTAAACTGTGAATATAAAACTTATATTTTGCAAGAACCTAAAATTTAATTTTCTGTGTGCAAACCGTACTCTACACACCAAATTAAATACAATACAGAATATCGAACATCCATGCATAATATTAAAGAAATGATAAACATACATTACTCATAAAGATTCTCATAAAATAGAAAAATTAATTTTATTAAAATAAATTTAAATACTAAAAATATGATTTTCAGTATACCAACCCTAACAATCTACCACTTATACTCAAAATTATGCTGCTATATATCTGAATCCCATGCCCTCTACATAACTATCAAAAGTCTTAGTTGGTAAGTTCTTTGTAAAAAGATCTGCAAGGTTGTCTCCTGATGTAATCTTGGTTACAACAATATCACCTCTCTGTACAATTTCTCATTTCATGTGATACTTACGCTCAATGTGCTTACCTTTCTTATGGACCCTTGGCTTCTTCGAGTTTGCAACTGCTCTGCTATTATCACAGGAAAGTGTAATAGACAATTAAACTGAAGGTACCACATCTAGATCTAACAGGAAGTTCCTAAGACAAACGGCCACCTTGGCTACTTCAGAAGCTGCCACATACTCGGCCTCTATAGTGGTGGAATCAGCAATGCAAGACTACTTGATACTCCTTCAACTTATAGCTCCACCTCCTAAGGTAAACACATATCCTGAGGTAGACTTACGAGAATTTCTGTCAGACTGAAAATTTGAGTTTGTGTACCCCAAAGATACTAGACTGTCTGCCTAGTAAACCAACATATAATCCTTAGTCTTTTTAAGGTACTTGATTATATTCTTTACTGCAGTCCAATGCTCCTACCCTGAGTTTAACTGATGTCTGCTAACCATGTCAACGACAAAGCAGATGTTGGATCTAGTGCAAGGCATAGCATACACGAGGCTTCCTACTATCGAAGCCTAAGGAACCGCCTTCATCTTCTCTATCCCATCGGGTGTCTTAGGACACTGATTCTTGGATAGAGTGATTCCATGCCTGAAAGGAAGAAACCCTTTCTTGAAATTCTGCATGCTAAAACGAGCAAGCATATCATCGATATATTTTGCTTGTGATAAGCCCAACATCCTTTGTTTCTGATCTCGCACAAGCTTAATCCCAAGGATGTGACTAGCTTCTCCCAAGTTCTTCATATTAAACTGCCCAGATAACCATACTTTAACTGTAGATAATGTCCTCACATCGTTTTCAATGAGCAAGATATCGTCTACATAAAGTAATAGGAAGATCACCACGCTTTCACTGTGCTTCTTGTACGCACAGGACTCATCTAGACTTCGATCAAAATCGTAAGACTTTATAGCTTGATCATACCGAGTGTTTCAAGACCTCGATGCCTGCTTAAATTCATAAATGGATCTCTTAAGCTTGCACAACAAGTGCTCTTGGCGCTTTGCAATGAATTCGTCTTTTTGTATCACATAGATACACTCGTCGAGATACAACATATAGCTTATCGACCAATGTACCAGAACAAATAAAATGTTTCCTTTTCTTCACAATGACAGAGTCACCAAAATGAACAGAATATTTGTTCTTTATTAAACTCGAGACTGAAATTAAATTTTCTTCTAATCGAAGGTATATGAGGATAATTTTTTAGAAATAGTATCCTATCTCTACTAAAACTGAGAGTGACATCTCTTACTACAACTGCTACCACCCTTTATTGTTACCCATGTGTAGATAGATTTCACCATCACTCAGCTGCCTAATTTTCTAGAACCCCTGCAAAGAAATACAGACTTGATTAGTGACTCCCGTATCTACACACCAGGTACCAGTAGATATCACCGCTAAACATGTTTCAACAATCGGTGAATAGAAATTACCTTTTCTGCTTACTCCGAAAAACCGAACACTACTTTTTCCAATACGCAAATTGGTTACAGTCATAGCACTTGTCTCTCGGCTTCTTCGCACCAGCTTTTGGTCCCTTAACTACTTTTAGACTTGTGTTTTTCGATATATTAACCTTTTTTTTCTTCTTACCTTTCAGCTTAGAGGAAGAACCTTTCGTAGCCACATTCACAGAACCTGACTTTCTAAGAACACCCTCGGCTGCTTAAAGTTCCTTGAGAAGTTCTGTCAGTGTGTAGCTGAGCTTATTCGTAGAATAGTTCAGGCAGAACTGCTTAAAACTTTCAAGTAGTGACTGGAGTATGATATCGACCTGGGTTTTTCCGTCAATTTCAGCATCAATGATCTCCAGTTCATTTAGAAGATTGGTTATTTTTTCAACATGATCCCTAACTAGTGTGCCTTCAGCCATGTTTGCATTCATTAGAGATCTCATGGCCATCTGCCTAGCAGCACGATTTTGATCCCTAAATATTTTTTTAAGGTTCATCATCATGTCATAGGCACTAGGCATTGACTGATGCAGATGCCGTAAAACATTTGACATTAAAGCCAAAATGTAACTGCGAGCCATCTGATCAGCTTTCTGCTACTTCGATGGGGCTGGGTTTCCCTTTCGGTAGCCTCCTCATCAGGTACTGGTGGACGTATCTCAATTAAAATAGACTTGTAATCCTCAACAGTTAAAACTATGTCTAAGTTTCGTTTCCAGTCAACATAGTTTGATTCCGTAAGTTTGTTTTCTTTGAGAATGGAAGCTAGTGGGTTGAAAGCCATTTTAATTCTGAGAATCACATAATTAAAAATACCGTTAATTACGACGAACAAAATATATAATTTATTTTAATTTGGTTCCCTCTACCATTTTAAAATTAATTCTCCAGCGGCCTGATAAACTGAGAATAGCATGCTTCGTCGGGAAGACGTCTACTATCCTTTATAAGACCAGATAGGTCAATTCTTTTTAATTTTACTATCTAGGCAACTGACTCTGTCAAATAAAATTAAATAGCTGACATAGTTTCGGTCTAGTATATAATAGCGGTGACTCAGATGGAGATGATACTATTATATGCAGCAACGTGTTAACCATCACCTAATCTTAAATTAATTACTTCGCAATGAACCCTTCAGATGGAGAAGTGATCCACACTAACAATTATCCAGAATTATCCCTAAAGAAAGTTTTTACTAGTAATACCACAATTAATCTGTCCGATGCGGAGAAAGGCCTTACTGCTAACACGCAGGGTTTAATTGTATCACCTACAAACAGGTGATAGAGACAGCATGATTTATCTGTGAATAAATTTTGTCTCCTACTTAGATTTTTTAAAATATTTTTTAGGGTTATAAAAATTTATTTAATTAAAATAAATTTATTAATTTTCAAAAACACACGATCTGAAAAAATCAAATATCTTCCCGTGTACACGATTCCAAGATTTTAGTTTCTCAAACCATCTTTTCGTGTTTAAATACGTGACAAATAAAATTTAATAAATGCACAGTTTTTTTTTTAGCTTTTCAGCTAAGTTAATGATTAAAGGCATTTATTTAGTTTATTTTTTATCTAACATTTTTTAAAAAAATAATAATTTATTTCGATTAAATAATTTTTTTATTTAATTATTTCAAATTTCGAAATTAATTCTCACGTTCTTTCAAGATATCCGATTAAAAAAAATCATTAAACGTGATATTTTGTAAAAAATAAAATATCTAAAGTTTTTCTATTTAATTAAAATTAATTAATTAAAAAATTTTAATTTTATTTTTTATTACAAAACATTTTAATTAAAATCAAATTTTTGATTTAATTAAATTAACAGGATAAATAAAATCAATATTTATCATTTACGCAGTTAATATATAAAAAAATTAAATGCAAGATATAATAAATATATCCCAATTTTACGATTGAATAGAAACTCTAAAGCGTTTAAGTTTCCAATTGATGATAAGCTGGAATGATTCAATCCTTTTCTGAATCAGCTTCCTGTATTCTGATTGCATCAAAATTTCTTGATATGCAGTGATATTCATATACAATACTCCTCGATCAATGTATATCTAAAATATCGAGCCAAAACGGACCCAAGCCACCAGCACCACCACCGCTGAAATTGCTACAGTTTTGGTGCCGCAGTGTTGGGAAAAAAAACTGCTTTGTTTGGAATTCAGTGGTTATTTTCTTGGAATCCACTTGCCGCTTGCTGTTTGCTTGGAATCACACTACTGTGTTTGGGAAAACCACCGAAACAGTGTTGGAAAACAACGCCTCTTGCTTTGTTTGAAAAATCGCAGCCAACCAAAATAGCCTGGAATTGTGCTGCCCCTATTGGCCTTGCACACTGTGGCTGTTTGTTCAAAAACCGTTGCTTTCTTTTTGGAAAACACCAATACAGTGTTCTGGTATTGTCGCAGCCATAGGCAACGTTTGGTAGCTTAATCCATGATTCCCAAATCCTAAGATCAAGCCATGAATTATCATGAAAATCCCCAAACATCAATGTGCCGCTGCTGTGTGTTCTTCTTGTTTCTTTGACTTTTTTTATTACATAAAAAAACTTAAAATCAAAAAACAATTATATTTTACATTGATTCTATGCCTCCATGGAGTTCACAATCAATCTACAACGATCAACCATCGTGGTTAAAAAAATTATTATCATTCATTCAAACTATTCAATCAAAGATGAAAAAAATAATGATCATAAAATCAGGATTAGAACGCCTGCAAAATAAAGTTAGCAACAGTTCTAAAACTATCAGTCCACTATAATCGAAAATAAAAAATAAAACTGCTCTGATACCAATTGTTGGTGGCAAGACTACCAAGATCTTTGTCTTTGTCATCAATTAACGAAAAAAATTAACTAGACGGGCAATCGCCAAAACGGGCTCTAAATAAAACTTTTGATGACGAACGATCAAAATAAAACCTATGCACCCTAAGTTAGTTTAGATAAATACTTTTTCACTGGTCGAATCTTCAACTACAATTTGAATTTGAGTTGAAGCTCCTGTCAGATCTTTTACTTTATTCCCTTATGCGATTCCCGAATATAGTGTGGGTTATAATCCTTCGAGAACTCGTACTGACAAAACCAGAACAGTTTTTGTCATAGAAGACAAGTTATGAAACTAGTTCAGCCTACCCGCATATATATAGGGATACAGCAGGGACCTGGAGAGTAATTACGAGTAAGACTTCCAGTGGAATACAGACACGTATCAGCAGTTTCTGTAATTAAGCACACCTCATAGCGGTATCTGCAATTATAAAAAATCAACAGCGATTTCTGTAATTTTCATAAAATACTGAATTATAGTTCACACCACTAAAGAACTATAATTGTACTCTGACCCATAATCTCAAGACCTTCTTGCATTGAGCTCCTGTTATTAAATGTTTACCATTTCTCCCAACGTTAAGATTCTCGATACCCACCAATTAAATTTAATTACTGACAATTTAATTTAATTAGTATCTTCATATTCCTTAAGCCAGTCATCTTAACTTATTTGACCGCCGGATAATCAAATTCATCTGCAGGGTTTGGCCTGGTCAAAACTCATAAACTTCCTTAAGGGGGTATCGTCAATCCCGACCTTTCGAGACGTGAATTCCGTCAACAATTAATATTCACCATATAAATAATACCGCTATCCAACTCACTGGAAATATAGACCCATATAAGATCGCACACTCAAATAAAACAAAATAGCGAATATTAAATATACGCAAATCAATAATTATTTTAGGATTAAGAGGATAAATACTATTCATAATAACCTTGGGTGTGAATTAATTTACATAGTCGGTATAAAATTAATTATCCCAAATATCCCGTTTAATATATACAAAGTGTACTAGCATAGAGAGTCGGAACAATAGACAACGCTATTATCTGTTTTCTGTAATGAAGACTGGCCTACTAAAACTCTGTACTATAGTTGAGCCGATAGTATGTTCATTTTCATCTAAACTGTGAATATAAAATTTATATTCTGTAAGAACTTAAAATCTGATCTTCTGTGTGCAAATCGTACTCTACACACCAGATTAAATACTATACAGAATATCAGGTATCCATGCAAAATATTGAAAAAATAAAACACATGCATTGCTCATAAAGATTCTCATAAAATGAATAAATTAATTTTATTAAAATAAAATTAAATACTAAAAATATGATTTTCAGTATACCAAACTCTAACAATCTCCCACTTATACTCAAAATTATGCTGCCACATATCTGACTCTCATGCCTTCTACACGACTATCAAAAGTCTTAGCCGATAAGCTCTTTGTAAAAGGATCTGTAAGATTGTCTCCTAATGTAATTTTGGTCACAGCAACATCACCTCTCTGTACAATTTCTCGTATCAGGTGATATACTTACACTCAATGTGCTTACCTTTCTTATGGACCCTTGGCTCCTTCGAGTTTGCAACTGCTCCGCTATTGTTATAGAAAAGTGTAATAGTGGACTGAACTGAAAGTACCACATCTAGATTTAACAGAAAGTTCCTGAGCCAAATGGGCTCCTTAGCTGCTTCAGAAGTTGCCACAAACTCAGCCTCCATGGTGGAATCAGCAATGCAGGATTGCTTGATACTCCTCCAACTTATAGCTCCACCTCCTAAGATAAACACATATCCTGAGGTAGACATACGAGAATTCTTGTCAGACTGAAAATCTGAGTTTGTGTACCATAAAGTTACTAGACTATCGACCCGGTAAACCAACATATAATCCTTAATCCTTTTTAGGTACTTGATTATATTCTTTACCTCAATCCAATACTCTTACCCTGGGTTAGACTGATATCTACTAACTATGTCAACGCCAAAGTAGATGTCGGGTCTAGTGCAAAGCATAGCATACCTGAGGCTTCCTACTGTCGAAGCATAAGAAACTGCCTTTATTTTCTTTATCTCATCAGGTGTCTTAGGACTCTAATCCTTGGATAGATACACTCGCCAAGACTTTCGTTAAGAAAAGTTATCTTGACATCCATTTGCCAAATTTCGTAATCTAAATGTGCGAAAATGGATAAGAGAATCCAGATAAATTTAAGCATGGCTACGGGCGAAAAAGTTTTCTCAAAGTCGATCTTTTCTTTCTGAGTGAACCATTTAGCAACAAGCCTAGCTTTGAAGGTTTTAACCTTCCCGTCTGGTCCTTTCTTCTTCTTTTAGATCCACTTGCATCAAATGGAATTTTTATCCCTTCGAGTGGTTCTACAAGTTTCCAGACATGATTAGAATATATAGATTTCATCTCTGAGTTCATAGCCCTTTGCCAAGGATCTGCATCTCTGTCTTGTAGTGCTTCATTGTAGTTACAGGGCTTGGTATCTAGTTCTACCAGAATCTTATCATACGACTCTCCCAAGAACATATACCATTCAGGTTGATGAACAACTCTCCAACTACGACGAGGCACTACCTGTGTCTATGTACTAACAGTAACAGGTAATGCAGAATCTAAACCCTGTGCATCAGCACCATGTTCTTGATTTGTACATGTCCCGATAATCCTCCCACTACGACGAGATAATGGATTATCAGTGACTTGTGGTTCCTCTTCTGTTCTACTGGTATTTTCGCTTAGTTCTTCTAGAATAATTTTGCTATTAGGCCTGTAATCTATAATATAATCCTCTTCCAAGAATCAGGCATTGGTGCTAACAATGACCTTTTAATCCTTAAGATTATAAAATAGACCACCATTCATTCCATTGGGGTACCCCACAAAGAAACAGACTCTGTCTTCGATTCCAACTTATCCACGTTTTCTTTTAGCATATGTGCTGGACAGCTCCAAATTTGAATGTGTTTCTGACTAGGCTTACGTTCGATTCACAATTCTGTAGGAGTAGAAGGTACTAAATTAAAAGGTACCAAGTTCAGAATGTAAGCCGTTGTCTCTAAAGTGAGTCCCCAAAACTAATCGGCTAAACCTGAACAACTCATCATGAACATTACTATCTCCATAATAGTACTATTCTTTCTTTCTGTCACACCATTTTGTTGCGGAGTGCCAAGTGCAGTCAATTGGAATGTAATCCCCTCTGATGATAGGTAGTCTTTAAATTCTCCAAAAATGTATTCTCCACCACAGTCGGATGGTAGTGATTTGATACATTTACCAAGATGCTTATCTGCCTCCGCCTTGAATTCTTTGAATTTTTCAAAACAATCAGACTTACGGTGCATCAGGTAAATATATCCATACCATAAGTAGTCATCAATGAAATTGACGAAATACTAAAAGCCACCTCTAGCCCAGATTATCATTGGACCGCACACATCAAAATGAACTAGCTCCAACGGTTTTTTAGCTCTATAACCATTGGCCAAAAAAGACTTCTTGGTCATCTTAACCTTTAAGTAAGATTCACAGACTGGAAGTGCCTCCAGTTCTAATGAACTCAAAGGTCCATCTGCTACCAGTCTATTTATTTTTTTAGATTACTATGACTCAAGCATAAAGGCCAAAGAAACGTTTGGTTCATTAATGAAGAAAACTTTCTCTTATATGGTAAAATAGATGTGTTATTCATTTGAATTAGTTGCAGTGTATGAGAGATAGGAGATACAACATACAGCTTATCCACCAATGTACCAGAACAAATAAAATATTTACTTTTCTTCACAACGACAGAGTCACCAAAATGAACAGAATATTTGTCATTTATTAAACTCCAGACTGAAATTAAATTTCTTCTAATCGAAGGTACATAAAGACAATTTTTTAAAAGTAGTATCCTATCTCTACTAAATCTGAGAGTGATATTTTCTACTGTAACTGCTGCCACTCTTGTATTATTACCCATGTGCAGATAGATTTCTCCATCACTGAGCTACCTAATTTTTTGGAACCCCTGCAAAGAATTACAGACATGATTAGTGGCTCCCGTATCTACACACCAGGTTCCAATAGATAACACCGCTAAACATGTTTCAACAACCGGTGAACAAAAATTACATTTTCTACTTATTGGGAAAAACCGAACACTGCTTTTTCCAATGCCCAAACTGGTGACAGTGATAGCACTTGCCTCTCGGCTTTTTTGCACCAGCTTTTGGTCCCTTAACTGCTTATTGAAGCCAAAATGTAACAGCGAGCCATCTGATCCGCTTTCTGCCACTTCTGATGGGCCTGGGTTTCCCTTTCGGTAGCCCCCTCATCAGGTACTGGTGGACATATCTCAGTTAAAACAAACTTGTAATCCTCAGCATTTAATATAATGTCTAAGTTCCGTTTTCAATCAATATAGTTTGGTCCCATAAGTTTGTTTTCTTTGCGAATCGAAGCTAGTGGGTTGAAAATCATTTGAATCTCGAGAATAATATAATTAAAAATACCGTTAATTATGACGAGCAAAACATTGAATTTATTTTAATTTGGTTCCCTCTACCATTTTAAAATTAATTCGCCAGCGGCCTGATAACCTGAGAATAGTATGTCTCGTTGGGAGGACGTCTACTATCCTTTATAAGAACAGACATGCCAATTCCTTTTAATTTCACTATCTAAGTAACTGACCCTGCCAAATAAAATTAAATAATTGACATAACTTTGGTCTAGTATATAATAATAGTAACTCAAATAGAGAGAATACTATTATATACAGTTAAGTGTTAATCATCACCTAATCTCAAATTTATTGCTTCGCAATGAACCATTCAGATGAAAAAGTGATCCACACTAACAATTATCTAGAATTATCCTTAAAGGAGGTTTGTACTAGCAATACCACAATTAATCTGTTCGATGGGGAGAAAGGCTTTACTGCCAACACGCATGATTTAATTGCATCGCCTACAAACTAGTGTTGGAGACCACAGGATTTATCTGTGAATAAATTCCCTCTACCACTTAGATTTTTTAAAATATTTTTGAGGGTTATAAAAATCCGTTTAACGAAAATAAATTTATTAATTTTCAAAAACACACGATCGGAAAGAATCAAACATCTTTCCGTGTATATGATTCCAAGATTCTGATTTATCAAACCAACCTTTCGTGTTTAAATGCGTAACAAATAAAATTTAATAAATGCACAGTTTTTCTTTTAGCTTTCTAGCTAATTAGTTATTAAAGGTATTTATTTATTTTATTTTTCGTTTCATATTTTTGGAAAAATAATAATTTATTTCGATTAAACAATTTTTTCATTTAATTAATTGAAAATCCAAAATTAATTCTCATATTTTTTCAAGATATCCGATTAAAAAAAATCTTTAAACATGATATTTTGTAAAAAATAAAATATCTAAAGTTTTCCATTTTATTAAAATTAGTTAATTAAAAAAAACTTATTTTTATTTTTCATTACAAAATATTTTAATTAAAATTAAAATTTTAAATTAATTAAATTAACAAGATAAATAAAACTAATATTTATCATTCACGCAATTAATATATATATAAAAAAATTAAGTGCAAGATATAATAAATATAACCCGATTCTATGATCGAAAATAAACTCTAAAGAGTTTCAATTTCCAGTTGAAAATAAGATGGAATGATTCAATCCTTTTCTGAATCAGCTTCCTATATTCCAATTGCATCAGGATTTCTTGATATGCAGCGATATACATATACAATACTCCTCAATCAATGTATATCAGAAATACCGAGCCAAAATGTCCCTGAGCCACCAGCACCACCACCGCCGAAATTGCTACGGTTTTGATGCCGCAGTGTTGGAAAAAAAATAGCTTTGTTTGGAAATCAACGGCTGTTTGCTTGGAATCCACTTGCCGCTTGCTGTTTGCTTTGAATCACATTGTCGCTTGCTGTTTGTTTGGAATCACACAGCTGTGTTTGGGAAAACCACCGAAACTGTATTGGAAAACAGCGCCTCTTGCTTTGTTTGAAAAACCGCAGCCAACCGAAGTAGCCTGGAATTGTGCTGCCCCTGTTGGCCTTGCGCACTGTTGCTGTTTGTTCAGAAATCGCTTCTTATTTTTGGGAAACACCAAAATAGTGTTTTGGAATTGCCGCAGTCTTAGGCACCATTTGTCTGCTTAATCCATGATTCCCAAATCCAAAGATCAAGCCATGAATTATCATAAAAATCCCCAAACATTAGTGTGCCGCCGCCGTGTGTTCTTCTTGTTTCTTTGATTTTTTTTATTACATAAAAAAAACATAAAATCGAAAAATAATTATATTATACATTGATCTTATGCCTCCGTAGAGTTTACAATTAATCTACCACGATCAACCATCGTGGTTAAAAAAATAATTCTCATTTATTTAAATCATTCAATCAAACATGAAAAAAAATGATGATCATAAAATCGGGATTAGAACGCCTGCAAAACAAAGTTAGCAACAGTTCTAAAATTATCCATCCTCGATAACAAAAAATAAAAAATAAAACGGCTCTGATACCAATTGCTGGAGGGAAGACAGCCAAGATCTTTATTTTTGTCAACGATTAACGGAAAAAATTAACTAGAAGGGCAATCGCCAAAATGGGCTCTAAATAAAAATTTTGATGACGAATGATCAAAATAAAACCCGTGCACCCGAAGTTAGTTTAGATAAATACCTTTTTACCGGTCGAATCTCCAACTACGATTTGAATTTGAGTTGAAGCTCTTGTCAAATCTGCTACTGTACTCCCTTATGCGATTCCTGGATATAGTGTGAGCTATAATCCTCCGAAAACTTGTACCGACAAAACCAGAACAGCTTTTGTCTTAGAAGAAGAGTAATGAAACAGGTTCAGCCAACCCACATATATATAGGGTTACAGTAGGGATCTGGGGAGTAATTATGAGTAAGACTTCCAGTGGAACACAGACACTTATCAACGGTTTCTGCAATTAAGGAAACCTAATAGCGGTATCAGTAATTATAGAAAACTAGCAGCGGTTTCTGCAATTTTCATAAAACACTGATTATAGTTCATACCACTAAAGAACTATAATTGCACTCTGACCCATAATCTCAAGACCTTCTTGCATTGAACTCTAGTTATTAAATATTTACCATTTCTCTCCACGTTAAGATTTTAGATACCCGCCAATTAAATTTAATTATTGACAATTTAATTTAATTCGTATCTTGATATTTTTTAAGCTCGTCTGCTTAACTGATTTGATCGCCAGATAATCAAATCCACCTGCAGGGTTTGATCTGGTCAAAACTCATAAGTTTCCTTGAGGGGGTATCGCAAATCTCGATCTTTCGGGATGTGGATTCCGTCAATAATTAATATTCGTCAAATAAATAATACCGCTATCTAACTCACCGAGAATATAGACCCATATAAGATCGCACTTTCAAATAAATTAAAATAACGAATATTAAATATATAGTTAGTATAAAATTAATTATCCCAAATGTCCTGATTAATACACACAAAGTGTACTAGCACACAGAGTCGACACAATAGACGACGCTATTATCTGTTTTCTATATTCAAAACAGGCCTACTAAAACTCTGTACTACAGTCGTACTGATGGTATGTCCATTTCTATCTAAATTGTGAACATAAAACTTATATTCTGTAATAACCTAAAATCTGATCTTCTGTGTGCAAACCGTACTCAAAATCATGCTGCCACACATCTGACTCTCATGCCCTCTACATGACTATCAAAAGTCTTAGCCAGTAAGCTCTTTATAAAAGAATCTGCAAGGCTGTCTCCTGATGTAATCTTGGTCACAACAATATCACCTCTCTGTATAA
>JAUMHN010447329.1:0-10954 GCA_032360265.1 Heliamphora ciliata
AGAGGATAAGCACTATTCATAATAACCTTGGGGTGTGAATTAATTTATATAGTCAGTATAAAATTAATTACTACAAATGTTCTGTTCAATATATACAGAGTGTACTAGCACAGAGAGTCAGAACAATAGACGACGATATTATCTGTTCTCCGTAACCAAGATAGGCTTACTAAAATTCTGTACTACAGTCATACAGATGGTATGTCCATTTCCATCTAAACCGTGACCATGAAATTTATATTCTGTAAAAACTTAAAATCTGATCTTTTATGTGCAAGTGTACTCTACACACCAAATTAAATACTATACAGAATATCGGACATTCATGCATAATATTAAAGAAATGATACACATACATTGTTCATAAAGATTTTCATAAAATGAAAAATTAATTTTATTAAAAAATAAATTTAAATACTAAAAACATTATTTTCAGTATACCAACCCTCCTAACATTGAAATCATCGTAGATCACAATCGGGAAGTCTAAGTCCTGGCATTTCCACCTCTGCAAGTTCATTTAAGGCCGGTGGTTGTCTTCTCAATTAGCAGAACCATGGCTTTTTTGATTTTCAAAAAACAGAAACTCTCTCTCTCTCTCTCTCTTTTTGTGTGTATCTCGAGATCTACTTTTACGGTGGATCTGAAACTCTCTCTTAGAAATGAATCTGAAAATATATATATAAGCATTGAAATCTCTTTTACTGGTCTAAATAATCCTTTAACTATAAGAATTTCTTCAAGATGACCACCTAGTTATTGTATTACTTATCCTCAGTCCAGTAGACTTTCAAATTATGAGTCTACTTCATCAGAATTACCAGATGAAATAATTACTATAGCTGACTTAGGTCAGAAACCAGAATCCACTTCTAGATCTGTTTTAACAGGTCTTAGAATTTTTGAATAATAAATTTGTCATGGAATTTATTCTTCACCATCCAAAGATGTTCTTCAAAGTACATCACCAACTGTCTCATAAATGAGTTTTCATATGTAATTTTTATGGATTTTACACCAAACTCTTTTCTCTGACTAGTAATCAGTAAATAATTTCATATCTCGACTCACACCGAGTTTAAGCAATAATTTTTCTCCACATATAACAAAGATCAACAAAAAATTATTCAAAATATTTTTTATAAAAATCTTGAAAGACAGCAAAAAGCCATTTTCTTTAAATAATGGTTTGATATATGGTCTCAAGATGAGTTCCATATTGCTGTTATTTTTTATTATGAAAAGGATTGGATTTAAACTGATGGCACATCCGTAACATCAGTTTATCCACCTTATGAACCCATCTGTCTTCCTTCTAGTCCTAAACCTTTGAAAGCCGGCCCTTATGTTTCATTAGTGGATGCTAGTTCTAAGCAATCCAAGAGGGGGGTGAATTGGGTTTTAAAAAATAATAATCACAATTTTAAAAATCCTTTTTAAAACT
This sequence comes from Heliamphora ciliata, assembly GCA_032360265.1. Taxonomy (NCBI): domain Eukaryota; kingdom Viridiplantae; phylum Streptophyta; class Magnoliopsida; order Ericales; family Sarraceniaceae; genus Heliamphora; species Heliamphora ciliata. The sequence goes on from JAUMHN010447329.1 coordinate 1,445, forward strand.
TTTTAATTTCACAAGAAAATATAGCAAGTATATTAAGAACTAAAGTAATAAAGAAATTAAAAAGGTTAGAGAGAGAGAGAAATTGAATCGAACACCAAGATTTATAGTGGTTCAGCTTCTTTCAAGTCTGCGTCCACTCCTCAAGACTCCCATTGAGAATTTTCACTAACATAGAATGTTTCATGGGCGCATTCAAAGCCTTTTACAGCCTCAAGATGATCTTACAAAAACAATCCTTGTTTTCGTCTAATCACTCTTGAGTTCTTCTTTGAAGAGTATCACTCACTCGTTCAAAGAATCAAGAGTGACTCACCCTTAAGTACAATAAATGTAGTATTCAATGAGATACACACTCACTCTCTTTACAAATGATTAGAAATAAATGAATACAAAGAGGTAAGATTTAGCTGAAAGAGTTAATGAGCAATAAATGATATCTTAAAGATTTGAGCATTTGATTCAAGCAATAAAAAAGTATCCATATCTTCTAAGCTTCGAAAATTAACTCTTTATATAGCCATCTGAAGTAAATAACTGTTAGTGGGTTGGTAGAAGTAATTAATACTCTGAAATTCAACCGTTAGAACCAGCGCGAGATTTGAAATTTATTGTAGGGGTTGAGTTAAACTCATTTTGTGTCGACTCAAAATATCTAGGGCTTGGTTCCTCAAGTGATTGTGTTGAATCATTTCTTCAATGATGTCGACACAAATTCTGCATCTTTCTCACCCACACGGTGGTGTTAACTCATGGAGCTTTTGGAGTCAACTCAATCATTACTTTAGTTTTTCAGAAGAGACCTTTGATGTCGACTCATTTTGTCTGGCAAGCTATTGGAACTTTGGTATCGACTCATCATCGTTTTGGTGTTGACTCATAAAATTGCAGTTAGCCTCGGTAGTTTTAGAGTTCACTCATTTTGATCTGGTGTCTACTTAGAAAATTGTAGACGGTCTTAGTTATTTTGGGGTCGACTTGAAGTCGTTTGGTATTGACCTGAAAAAGGTCGTTCATGTGGGGAACCTTTGTGTCGACTCATAAATCTTTTGTGTCAACTCGTTTGAGTTGGAGTCGGGAATTGACTTGAATCTTTGGTGTCGACCCATTTAGCTTTGGTGTCAACTCATTTTTCCTAAAGTTAGAAATCCGATGGATTACTTGGTGTTGACTCAAATTCTGTTGGTGTCGACCCAAGGTGAATCTCCCAAAGGTTGTGTAGGGGTCAACTCAAATTCATTTTGTGTTGACTCATTTTGCTTAACTGCCTAGATTCTGGTCTAATACTAAAGGTGTCGACCCAAACTAGTTTAGTGTCGACTCAAACGAGTTCCTAATAACATCTTAGAAAAAACATGTTAAGATGTCAACTCAATTTCTCAATGGAGTCGACACACTTGAGAGTTTTCAAACTTACTTAGCTTTTGGGTCTCAACTCAAATATCAATTTGTGTCGACTCAAAATGTTCTTTGACAAAACACAGAGTGCCAACTCATTTGTGCAAGGAGTCAACACAATTGGCTTAAGGTGTCGACTCATTAGCCATGTAGTGTCAACATTTATCTTTTTGGAAACAAATAAATATAACCCTTTTTAAATCAATTTAATTAAGAAAATAACTTATAAAAATCATCAAAATCTAATTAAAAAGTCCTTGCGCTAACAATCTCTCACTTTTTGATGATTACAATATTTTCTAGAAAACATTTAAAAGAATTTTCAATAAGGGTTCTCTCCTTATCTCTATGTCTTAAATAAGTTATGTGAGACCCTGTACCGTTTGATTTTTGATATATACGCATGTTAGGTGTTTTGACGCCTTTTTAGCTTTTTCGCTTTAATATGCCTATATGAGTTTTGACGCATGATTTGGTTATTTTAAGCATGCGGGGTTGGTTCCGGGGGCCGTGGAGAGTTACGATGTGAATTTCAAAAATTCAATAAAAATGAAATTTTGGAGGTCTATAAATATCCGGAGTTAGATATTTTCAAAACTTAACTCCTAAGTTTTTTTCATCTTCTCTCTGCCTTCTCTCTAACTTCTTGAGGGCCCGGGGATTGGTTTTTGTCGGACCAACAGCCGATCCTTGCTATTGGCTTCGTGGTCTACGCATCCATCTGGACAGAATTTGATTTCGACGAAGCTCAGATTTGCACGTAGATCGAGGCGTTGGGTTTTTGACCCAACGAGGTAGGATCTTAGATTCTACTACTGTATAAGAGTACTATATGTAATCTCGTGCACTTCTACCATTTAAGAACTCATGAAAAGGTGATTTATGTTTTAGATCTGATTTTTGATTTAAAACTATTTTTTGGCGTTTTCGGTGGATAGAAGTGTGTTTTAAGAAATTTCCTTTCGAGGCTTTGACGCGAGGCTTAGGTGTGTTGATGTTGGAGGATGTTTGGGGGTTTAATTTGAGGTTTGGAAGCAAAAACATGCAAAAATCGTAGCTCAAAAACACTTTCTGGATGAGTATAGTCGACTGAACTCATGAGTTCAGTCGGCTGGACCTGGGAGGTCAGTTGACTAAAATTGTTTCTATTTTGGTCCTTCATTTCCAGTGAGCATTTCAGTCGACTGGGGGATTGGGCCAGTCGATTGAATCCCTGTTTGAGTGCTTGGTGTTGGTTTTGATGGTTCGGGTGGTTTGTTTGGGCAAATGATGGTTTGCAAAGGGGGTTTTTACAAAAACCTTTGAGAGAAACGTGCTTACCAGAGGTTTGGAGCTAACCCTTGGGGTTGAAGCTCACTCTCTAAAATGTTTTGATGAAAATATGTTTTTACATATTTTGGTTTGATCTCCATGGTTTCATGGATTGGATCTCTTGCTTATACATGCGTTGTATAACTGCTTTTAGAAAAAATATTTTGAAAAGTTTGTTGATCTCCATGTTGATGGATGGATTTTGATCTCCATGTCGATGGATGGATCTATATACATGTATAATGTATATTTGCAAAAAGGTTTAGTAGTTGATGTTACAGTTCGATTATTTGCAATATTTGCATCGCATGATTTGAAGGATGAAAATAGGGTTTTATGTTAATAAAACCGTTTTGGCTGACTTTTGTAGTCTGATGGGAAGACTTGGGGTTTGTGAAAAACTTTTTTGGGTTGTGGTTGAGTTTTGCTCCCATTCATATGGTTGCATATTTTCCTACTTTACAGTTTATTATCTGTTTCTATTAGGCTTCGGCTCACGGGTGGGAATTTTCTGTAAAACTATTTTCCGGTGATGCTGTGGATGAGGAGTAGCTTTGGTGGTGCCCGCGGTGGCGGAAGACTTTTATAGTTTTCCTTTTTGGTATGCCTGTTCCTGAAGGCAGGTTTTGTACGCCGTAAGACGATATACTGTATGCATGTTGGAACTATATGCCTTTTATATATGAGATACACTTTGCTGGGTATTCCATTTGTTTCAACAGGAGGATTTCAATGTATGAAATCCTATATTTTCAAATACAATGGATGTTTGGTGGATTTTCACGTGACCCCAAATTTTGGGGCGTGGCAACTTGGTATCAGAGCTCTGGGTTCGAATACCTAAGAGCCATGGGAAAAGGGGTTTTCCACCTATTGAGGTTGATTATGTATGCTTGCTTGCATGTGTTTAAACGTTGGCTTATAACATGTTAATAGCTTTCTGAGCATGAGGGTTGTATATATGTGGGTATAGAGGTTGAATCTCGGATAGAGGAGTCTTGCCTTCGGGCGTTTAGAATAACAGATTTGGAAGCCAAGTTAGAAACTCATTTGGCCGACGTGTTTTCTAGCAAGGAATCTGAATACGTTATCCAAACTGACGAGTCCGTCTTGTTAGTTCTCCTCGGTATGTGAGATGTGTTTGTATAATGTTATGTGGCTATGATAGCATGAATATGTGTTTATGTTTCGTAGTAGCATGTTGTAGGAAAGCTTATCATGTTATATTGCTTTTTATAGAATTATGTCCACACGGGGAGTGCGGGGATGGGGTCGTGGCCGAGGGCGTGGCCGAGGGCGTGCTTATGCTTATGCTCAGGTTCCAGAAGAAGGAAACATTCCTGCCCCACAAGAACAAGTGGGTGGTACTGATATTGGTGGCGCTGAAGTTGTCCAGGAGATGTTGGCCACTATGAGAGCTATGACAGAAGCGACCTGGGCTAGTGTGCGGGTTCCTGAGCCAAGGGCTTCTGTGGCCATGAGGGAGTTTCGGCGGTTGGATCCTCTGATCTTTTCTGGGGAGTCGGACCCCAAGGTGGCTTTTGAGTGGTTGGAAGTGACCACGACGATCTTCGATACGCTGGATATCGAGGAGGATGCTCTGCACGTAAAGTTGGCGGCGTTGCAACTGTGAAAAGATGCTAGGGAGTGGTGGAAGTTCGCCTAGACCACGGTGGATGACACGTGGGCTGCTTTCACAAGAGTCTTCTTGGAGAAGTATTTCCCGAGATCTTCAAGGGATACTTACCGAGAGGAGTTCCTCTCTCTTGTTCAGGGGAACCTTTCTGTGGTCCAGTATGAGGCCAAGTTTGCGAATCTGTCGCGGTTTGCACCAGAGATGGTATCTACAGAGGAGTTGCGCACCCGAAGGTTTGAGAGGGGACTTCGACCTGCTATCAAGGATAGAGTTGCTGCTCTGGATGTGTAGGTGTATATCAAGCTGGTGGAAGCTGCTATCCGGGTAGAAAACATGTTGGTAGATAGCCGCAAGATTAGAGAGAGTAAGAACCAGCTGGGCAGTGGGGCTACACAGTTTCAAGGGCGCAGGAACAAGCACCAGAGGTCGTCTGGACCTAGTTCTCGTTTTGCTGGATCGTCTCAGTCGCAGTCGTCCACACCTACACTTTCAGTGGCCTCGACAGGGAGGCTAGAGCAGAGATAATTGATCTATTATCGTTGTGGATAGCCGGAACATCGTTCAGTTGAGTGCCCGCAGAAGGGCCAGGCTCAGAGTTCAGCGCCCGTCCAGTCACAAACGAGAGACCCACTTATCTGTTTTGGGTGTGGTTAGTCCGGGCACTTTCACAGATAGTGTCCCAGAGAGGGGAATGCCCAGGGCGAGATAGGAGCGACAGTTGCTTCATCTGTACTGAGGCAATAGGCTCCGCAGCAGCCTAGGGCTCAGACGTCAAGGTTTGCGGAAGAAGGTGCTTTCGCGCAGTCGGTGAGGCAGCCATCGACTCAGGTTTATGGTGGGTAGACTAGACTGCTACAGGCAAGGGCTCATGTTCTTGCCGTTCCCGGTGCTTCTAAGGCACCAGTCGAATCGGATGCTGTTGCTGCTCCAGCCATGATCAGAGGTACTCTTCTAGTGTTTAGATCATGGGCCAGTGTTCTTATCGACACGGGAGCATCACATTCGTTTATATCATCTGCATCTGTATCTGCTTTGGGGTTAAAAATGGACTGGTTGCGTAGTACCCTGAGTGTGGAGACCCCAGTTAGTGGGAGTGTGACGCTGAGTCTTGTTTGTAGATCCTATGTGCTAGAGGTCGCCGGTCGTTGTTTTGAGTTTGATTTTACCATTCTAGACATGACTACGCTTGATGTCATCCTAGGGATGGACTGACTAACTACCTACCGTGCCTTTATAGATTGTGAGCGACAGAGAGTGTCGATCTGTACGCCGGAGGATGACTGTTTTTACTTTGTGGGTGATCGGGATGGGGGCTTGGTGTCTATGCCTGGTGTTGCTCGGGCTAGAGGGAACTTAGGTTTCCTCTTTTCTGCTCTCAGGTTGGATGAGCCGGTTGCGGTTCGAGGAGTGTTACCCCATGTCGTGTGGGACTATCCGAACGTCTTTCCTGATGATCTGTTTGAGTTTCCACCGAGCCGAGATGTGGAGTTCTCCATTGACCTTGTTTCGAGAGCTGCTCCTATCTCTATGCCATCGTATCATTTTGCACTGGCCGAGTTGAGAGAACTCAAGGTGCAGTAACAGGAATTGCTAGATAAAGGGTTTGTACAGCCGAGTACATCGCCGTGGGGAGCTCCAGCGCTCTTTGCAAAGAAAAAAGTTGGTTCATTGAGATTGTGTATAGACTACAGGAAGTTGAACCAGGTAACGGTCAAGAACAAGTATCCGATGCCGAGGATCGACAACTTGTTTGATCAGTTGAGGGGGTCCCGCTGCTTTTCAAAGATTGACTTGAGGTTAGTGTATCATCAACTGAGAATTAGGGATGGGGACATAGCGAAGAGTGCCTTTCGGACTCGTTATGGTCATTATAAGTTTCTAGTTATGCCGTTCGGTTTGACGAACGCCCCTGCTACATTTATGGGTTTGATGAACCGTATTTTTCACCCTTATCTGGACAGTTTTGTAGTTGTGTTCGTGGTTTACATTCTTGTTTATTCACCGACGAAGGAGATGCACGAGGGGCATCTGCATGTTGTCCTACAGCTTCTGAGAGAACATCGCTTGTATGCGAAGTTTGAGAAGTGTGAGTTCTGGATGACTGAGGTGAGATTCCTTGGACACGTGGTATCAAAGGATGGAGTATCAGTAGACTCGTCGAAGACTGATGCAGTGACGGATTGGCAGCGACCAAGGAATGTTTTTGAGATTCGCAGTTTTCTAGGTCTGGCAAGTTGTTATCGGCGGTTCGCGAAGGACTTCTCTAGGCTTGCAGCACCGATGACACGTTTGACGTGAAAGGGAGTCACGTTTGTATGGAGCAAGTCTTGTGAGTCAGCTTTCCAAGAGCTGAAGAGGAGATTGACTAGTGCACCAGTGCTGATTATCCCTGAGCGGGGTTTGAGTTACACAGTGTACTGCGATGCTTCATATGAGGGTTTGGGTTGCGTTCTGATGCAGAAGGGCAAGGTTGTAGCTTATGGATCCCGACAGTTGAAGACACAGAGGAACTACCCGACACATGATTTAGAGTTGGCAGCTGTGGTCTTTGCCTTGAAGACATGGCGTCACTATCTCTATGGTGAGCGTTTTGAGGTCTTCTCTAATCACAAGAGACTAAAGTACTTGTTTTCACAGAAGGACTTGAATCTTTGCCAACGACGATGGATGGAGTTGTTGGAAGACTACAACTTTGATTTGCAGTACCATCTGGGTAAGGTAAACGTCGTAGCTGATGCACTCAGTAGGAGATCTCACAGCTCATTAGCTTCTGTGGCTATGCGAGAGTGGGACATGCTTGGGGATGTTGGGGAGTTTGATCTGTGTCTCGGGGAGACAGCGGGAGGTGCGACCTTATATTCAATTGCTTCACAACCCACATTGGTTACACGCATGTTAGAGGCTCAGAGGACCTATCTGGAGGCTCAGAAGATACGGGGCCGCATTGCCAGTGGGTCAGATACAGCAGGATGGGTGGTGAGTTCAGATCAGAGTCTGAGGTTGTTAGGGCGATTGTTTGTGCCGAAGTCGTGTCGTGCTGAGGTGCTACCTCAGTTTCATCACTCACATCTTGCAATGTATATGGGGGGCTCGAAGATGTATCACTATCTACGCTGTCAGTTTTGGTGGACGGGAATGAAGAGGGATGCGCTCCGATTTGTTTCTCGATGCTTTACTTGTCAGCAAGTAAAGGTGGAACACCATAGACCTGCAGGATTGTTGCAGCCGTTGCCTGTATCTGAGTGGAAGTGAGAGAATGTCACTATGGATTTTGTATAGGGACTTCCACGCTCGCCGAAGGGACATGATGCTGTTTGGGTTGTGGTCTATAGGCTGATGAAGTCAGCACATTTTCTTTCCATTCGAGTAAGAGACTCAGTGGACAGATTAGGTAGGTTGTATGTTCAAGAGATAGTCCAACTACACGGAGTACCTGTGATTATTGTTTTTGATCGAGACCCACGGTTTACATCGCGCTTTTGGCAGAGTCTTCAGGTGGCCTTGGGGATGAGCTTGACTTTTAGTACAGCTTTTCATCCTCAGACTGATGGTCAGTCTAAGAAGACCATTCAGATTTTGGAGGACATGTTGAGAGCCTGCGTGCTTGATTTTTGGAATTCGTGGGAGGATCACTTAGCATTGGCAGAGTTTGCATACAACAACAGTTACCAGTCCAGCATTGGGATGGTACCGTATGAGGCTTTGTATGGTAGGCCGTGTAGATCGCCTGTTTATTAGACAGAGGTGGAAGAGACCGCTGTTTTAGGACCCAACTTGGTGCGGGAAATGACGGAGGTGATTACAGTGATTCGTCAGCGACTGGTGACAGCTCACAGCCGCAAGAAGAGTTATGCTGATCGGAGGAGGTGACCGTTAGAGTTTGCTGTGGGAGACCCCGTGTTTTTGAAGGTCTCGTCTCGCAGAGGGTTGATGAGATTTGGTCGTAGCGCGAAGTTATCACCACGTTTTATCAGACCATTTGAGATCCTGGAAAGGATCAGGGTGGTGGCATACTGTCTGGATTTGTCGCCTCAGTTAGCATCTGTGCACAACTCCTTTCACGTTTCTATGCTTCGGAGATATGAGCCGGATCCATCTCATGTATTAGATTGGACTGAGTTGCGAGTTGATGAGGATATAACGTATGAGGAGCGCCAGGTGAAGATCCTAGATACGAAGAAACAGGTGTTGCGGGGGAGAACGATTGTTTATGTCAAAGTTCAGTGGCTTCATCACGGAGTTGAGGAAGCGACTTGGGAGCTTATGTTTGGAGTTCGTGTGAGATACCCAGAGTTGTTCACCTCGTGACCTTGTAGTGAATTTCGAGGGCGAAATTCTTTAAAGGGGGGAGAGTTGTGAGACCCTGTATCGTTTGATTTTGATATATACGCATGCTAGGTGTTTTGACGCCTTTTTAGCTTTTCCGTTTTAATATGCCTATATGAGTTTTGACACATGATTTGGTCATTTTAAGCATGCAGGGTGGGTCCCAGGGGCTGCGGAGAGTTACGATATGAATTTCAAAAATTAAAAAAAAAAGATATTTTGGAGGCCTATAAATATCTAGAGTTAGATATTTTCAAAAGATATTTTCAAAACTTAACTCCTAAGTTTCCTCCATCTTCTCTCTGCCTTCTCTCTAACTTCTCGGGGGCCCGTGGCTTGATTTTTGTCGGACCAACAGCCGATCCTTGCTATTGACTTCGTGGTCTACGCATCCATTCGGACGGAATTTGATTTCGACGAAGCTTGAATTTGTACGTAGATTGAGGCATCAGATTTTTGACCCAACGAGGTAGGATCTTAGATTCTATTGCTGTATAAGGGTACTATATGTAATCTTATGCACTTCTACCATTTAAGAACGCATGAAAAGGTGATTTATGTTTTAGATCTAATTTTGATTTAAAACTATTTTTGGCGTTTTCGGTGAATGGAAGCGTATTTTGAGGAATTTCCTTTCGAGGTTTTGACGTGAGGCTTGGGTGTGTTGATGTTGGAGGATGTTTGGGGGTTTGATTTGTGGTTTAGAAGCAAAAATATGCAAAAATCGTAGCTCAAAAATACTTTCTGGGTGAGTTCAGTCGACTTAACTCATGAGTTCAGTCGATTGGATCATCATGCTATGAGTTCAGTCGACTGGACCTGGGAGGTCAGTCGACTGAAAT
>JAUMHN010447337.1:0-10953 GCA_032360265.1 Heliamphora ciliata
TTGGCTAAACTTTGTAAGAAAATTCAAAATGAAAAGGGCTATTCTATTCTACATATTCGTAGTGATAGAGGAGGAGAGTTTATAAACAAAGATGTTAAAATTTTTTGTGACAAAAATGAAATTTCTCATAATTTCTCTGCACCTGGAACTCTTCAACAAAATGGGGTTGTAGGGAGGAAAAATAGATCTTTACAAGAAATTGCACGCACTATGTTAAATGAACACAAAATTCCTAAATATTTTTGGGTCGAGGCAGTTAATACTGTTTGCTATGTAATGAACCGAGTTTTTATAAGATATCACTTAAACAAAACTCTTTATGAGTTATAGAATGGTAGAAAGTCCAACATTTCCTATGTTCATGTTTTTGGATGTAAATGTTTCATTTTAAATCACAAAGATGAATTGAAAAAATTTGAATCTAAATCTGATGAAGGAATATTCCTAGGGTATGCTACAAATAGTAAGGCTTATAAAGTATATAATAAGAGAACTATGACATTAGTTGAGTCCATTCATATAACTTTTGATGAAGCTAACCCTTTCTCTTTTAAGATTCCAGTGGATGATGATTTAGACATTAATAAAGGAATGGAAGAAATGAAAATCGAGGAGGACAAAGGTAAAAGCATCAAGATTGATGATGAACACATAGACGTACCAAAAGAATGGAAAATAGTGAAGGATCACCCTATGGATGAAATCATAGGTGAACCTTCACGAGGTGTAAGTACTCGATCTGTGAGACCCTGACCTGTTTTTTTTTTTTTGCGTTTTTCGACGCGTGTTTAGGCATTTTTAATTTTGCATGTTTATATGCATTTTGATGCATGATCGGGTTTAGATATGCATGCGGGGTTGGTTCCCGGGGCCGTTGGCCGTTGTGGTGGGGGTTTCAAAAAAAAAAATTATTTTCTGACGAGCTATAAATATCTTCATTTAGATATTTATTTCAAAATATCTCCCACCTCTCTCTCTGTCTTCTCTCTCTCTACAGTTTTTCTCTGCCTTCTCTCTAGTTTTCGGGGGGCCTGGGGCTCAGTTTTCAATGATCCAACAGCGGATCCTTACTATTGGCACAGTGGGCTACGGCTTCATCCGAAAGGAATTTTATTTCGGCGAAGCTCGGTTTTGCACGTGGTTCGAGGCGTCTAGTTTTTAACTCACCGAGGTAGGATTCTAGACCCGTATGTTTTATAAGGATGCTACGTGTAATCGGGTGTATTTTTACCGGTCGAATAGCTGTAGATCTAATTTTCTGTAAAAGTTGGGTTTTGGTTTAAAAACCGATTTTATGTCGATTTCGGTGGATGGAATTGGGTTTTGAGTTTTTTCTTTCGAGGTTTTGTGGTAGTTTCGGGTTTGGGCACGTCCGAGGGTGTGGAGAAAGTGTTTAAAGGCTTAGATTTGTGGTTGAGATGGTGGTTTGTGAGTGTTTGAGAGTTTGGGGGCTAAGAACACTCGAGAACAAAAAGTCTGGGTTGTTCTCGGGTGGTAGCTCGCTCGAGCGCCCTATGTCCGCTCGAGCGGACTAGCTGTGCAAGGCTATTTTGTTTTGATTTATCTCCCTCGTTCGGACTCGGAATTGGGTCGTTCTTATACTCAAATTGAAGCCCCGGAAGTCCTCTTTCCAATGACACCTCTCTCACCTTAAAATGATTTTTGTAGAAAAAGTTATGGTCAAAAGAGTGGAGGTATGTCAAAAGTTCTAAACCGTTTTTCACTTGTTTTTGGCCGAATGTTTGGGAAAGGTTGTTTTTCATCTTTGTTGCCCCTTTTTATCAAGTTTCTTATTTTTTGGGGCATCGTGGGCTTGCGTTGGATGTGAGTGGGGCCGTGTTGGGCATGTGGGAGACCGTGTTGGTTGTGCTGGGGCCTAGGGGGTTTCTTTTGGTCGTGTGGTGGCCTTTTCTTCGATTGGGTTATGGGGCTCGATCGGTTGCTCTCCTCTAGTGATTTTTAGTTGATTGAATTATGGGGTCCTGTCAATTGAAGTCACAGAGAGGGTGTTATTCATTTCATGCAAGGTGTTGATGCATGGTTGAGTGCGTGGTGATTGGTGCATCGTTGGGTGCAGGACGCGTTGGGTCCAATGTTCTTTCTAGAGATGGGGTTTTGGTGAGAACCGTTTTGTGGGAGGTTTGTGTTGGCCATTGGTTAGGTCGTGCTCTGTAGGTTTGTGGTTTGCGTTGGGCGCATGTGGACGTCGTGGGTTTGTGTTGGGCGCGTGTGGGCGTCGTGGGTCTGTGTTGGGTGTATGACGTGCATGGTTAGATGTGGGGGCTTGGCTCTGTTTCTTGGTTTGGGTTTCCTGCAAGCGTTGACCGCTCGATCGGTGGTTGTGCGCTCAAGCGGGCTAGTGGCAGAGTGTTGGGTCGGTTGGTGACCGCTCGAGCGGGGTTGTGGCAGTGTGTTATATCAGTAGGGGACTGCTCGAGCGGTGGTTGAGCGCTTGAGCGCTTGGGCTGTGTTGGCTTCCTGGTTAGGTTTTGGTTTTGATTTTCTGTATTGTTGGTTGTCCCGGTGTGTGGACGGGTCTCAATTTGTGGATCGGTCGTTCGGGTATCGAATGACGGGTGTGTGGCTTGTGATGTCTAGTCGGGTTATATGGCTGTGTGCATTTATAAGTGTTTCTTTATGTATGGATTACATGGCATGATATCTTATGTGTATCGTGGTTGCATGTTGTAAGACTCAGAGTTTTATTAGGCATGGCTATGATGGATTTTTTGGGCACATGCATGTGGTGTATGTAGTATGTTATATGCATTTAAATCCTGATCAGGTTATGCATAGGAATGTTCGGTGTTATCCCATAATTTTCGGTGTTATCCCGTAACGTGCAGTTTTATCCTATAATATACGGTTTTATCCCGTGGTGTGCGGTTTTATCTCGTTGTTTACGATTTTATCCCGTGGTATAATCTATGGTCAGCGGTTCCATCCCGTGGCTTACGATAAAGTATGCGGTTTAACCCTGTGGTCTATTTTATGATTTTATCCCGTGGTGTGCGGTTTTATCCCGTGGTTTGGTCTATGATTTTACTCCATAGTATGTGATTTTATCCCGGGAATGTACGTTTGTGTACGGATCTTTATCTCAGTGTTAGGACTGTAGTTGCGGCGTGTGAGGGCCGGTTGTATGTATCATGGATTGCATGTACTGCATTATGGGACGGATAGACCAATTTTCAAACTATTTTAAGAGTCATGTGAATTACGATCTAAAAACCCTTTTTCAATTATTTTTAGGGCTCCTGTGAGTGAGTCAAAACATGGTTTGTATTCTCGCTTTCCCGTTTGCATGTGAAAATATTTTCAAGACTTGAAAGAGAGTCTAAAATTGCACCTCATTTTTCTAGCATGTTTAGCTAATACTGCATGCCTGTCTAGTTTCTGTTGAGCCTTGGCTCACGGTGTGGGACTTTTCTTTTCTTCAAGTACCGGTCACGCAGGTTGATCTGGAGGTGCCGGAGGAGGTGGAAGAGTGTAGTCTTCTTTTTTGCTAGTTTTATTACATGTATGTTGTATCATGTTTTTCGGCGTTGGAGCCATGTAATGTAAGCCGTTTGACGTTTATATACAATGCATGTATGGTTTAAATTGAGAGTATATTCTCGGACTGGGTTTTATGTTGGTTGTTTGTGGGTGTTTCACGTGACCCGGAGGTTGGGGCATGACACGATCTTCATTGAAAAACATTTGTGATCATCTTGCATTCCTTTCAGAAGAAGAACCTAAAAATATAAATGAAGCATTAGAAGATGAATCTTAGATAATAGCCATGCAAGAAGAATTAAATCAGTTTAAAAGAAATGAAGTTTAAAATTTAGTTCCTAGGCCTAAAGATAATACAATAATTGGAACTAAGTGGGTCTTTAGAAATAAAAAGGATGAAAATGGTATTGTTGTCTGAAATAAGACTAGGTTAGTTGCACAAGACTATAATCAAGAAGAAGGAATTGATTTTGAAGAAACATATGCACCTGTAGTTAGGATGGAATCCATTCGCATGTTATTAGCATACGCATCATATAAAAATTTTAAATTCTTTCAAATGGATGTAAAAAGTGCTTTCTTAAATGGTTTTATAAATGAGGAAGTGTATGTTGAACAACCACCTGGTTTTGAAGATTATAATTATCCAAATCATGTATTTAAATTAACAAAAGTATTGTATGGTTTAAAACAAGCCACTCGAGCTTGGTATGAAAGACTACGTAATTTCTTGTTGGAAAATGGACTTACAAGAGGAAAAATTGACACGACTTTATTTATCAAAACAAATATTGAAGACATGCTTATTGTACAAATATACGTAGATGATATCACATTTGGTGCTACTAATGAGAATTTGTGTAAGGAATTTTTTTTATGCATGCAAAAGGAGTTTGAGATGAGCATGATGGGAGAACTCATGTTCTTTCTTGGACTCCAAATCAAGCAAGCAAAGAATAGAACTTTCATAAACCAATCGAAGTACGTGCGTGAGTTGCTCAAGCGTTTCAAGATGAAAGATGGTAAAGTTTTGGGAACTCCAATGAGTCCCTCAACTAAACTTGACAAAGACATGCAAGGGAAACCGGTGGACACTAAACTCTACCGAGGTATGATTAGTAGTTTATTTTATTTAACTGCAAGTAGGCCTGGCATAATGTTTAGCATATATATGTGTGCACGTTATCAAGCATGTCCTAAAGAATCACACTTAATTTTCGTAAAAAGAATCACACTTAATTTTCGTAAAAAGAATCCCAAGATATCTAGTTGGCACAATAGATATAGGCTTATGGTATCCTAAGTTCACATCTTTTGAAATGATTAGTTATTCTGATGCGGATTTTGCTGGTTGCACAATTGACCGCAAAAGCACTAATGGCATATGTCTTTTCTTAGGATAATCACTTGTCTCTTGGTCTTTAAAGAAACAAAATTATGTAACTTTACCTACCGCTGAAGCCAAATATGTGGCTGCGGGTAGTTGTTATGCACAAATATTATACATGAAACAACAACTCAATGATTTTAAATTAAAATACGATGTTGTGCCGATTAAATGTGATAATACAAGTGCGATAAATATTTTTAAAAATCCTATTTTGCATTCATGAACAAAACATATTGAAATAAGACACCATTTCCTTCGTGATCATGTACAAAAAGGTGATATATTTTTAGAATTCGTGAGCACTAGTGAACAATGGGAAGATATTTTTACTAAACCCCTTAATGAGGATCGATTCATTATAATTAGATGAGAATTGGGTCTTATGCATGCTCGTGAAGTTGTATAAAAATATTGTTTATTAAGCACTGTGTTAAATTTTTTAGCTCCCTTTACATCAGGCATCTGTTGAAAACTAGAAATCCTGAAAAAACTCTATCTAGTCGACTGAGGCCCATTTTCCAGTCGACTGAGGCCCATTTTCCAGTCGACTGAACCATTTTTCTTAAGTTCAGTCGAACAAACATACCAGTCCAATCGACCGAACATTTGGGGATTTCGAAAAATAGAAAAGCCAAATTACATTTATTCACTGTTATTTCATTTCCATCTCTCGGCTTCTCTCTCCTAGGGCATGAAAATACCTAGTTTTGGGGTTGAAAAGGGCTCTTGCTCAAACTTCTACTTTCCCACAACCAATCTCCCACATTTCTTCCTCTCAATCCCTCACTCATGGCACCTATGGTTAGAGGAGGCAAGGGCAAAACCATTGCTAGAGATGATCCTACCGGCGAGAATGACCAATGGTTCAACTCGAGTAAAGCCGAAATTCTCTATAAGCACCATCTCCAATCTCTAGATCCTATCTTTGGTAAGATTCTTAACATGAGATTCTTAGATTCTTATTTTCCTCGTGTCTTATGTCTTTTCACTTGAATGGGTTGGGGGCCATATATCTTTTATCAACCAAATGGTGTGTTTCCTCAACTTACACGATTATTTTATGCAAATCTTTCACTAGAACTTTCACCAAATTCAAATGACCGTTCCATTCGCTTCACTACGTATCTTTATGGGAAAACTTATAAATTTTCCGATAAAGATATCACAAATTTTTTTGGAATGGGTCAGGGAGATTTTGTGTGTTTACAAATTTTCTCTCAATCATGGATCATGACCCAAGACTTTACTCCTGAAACCTTTTTGCCTATGGTCATGACTGACCCTCGTATGAATTTTGCTCTCACTCCATCATATTCACAATTTACCCTCGAGGCCAAAATTCATCACTTAATCATTACGGACAACATTTTGCCTCGTAGTGGTTCTCGCACCTACATTTTATATTTTGATTGTTACATATTGTGGTGTATTTATATGGAGAAACATCTTGATCTTCCCACCTTAATCTGTCAATGGATGCTTGCCAAAGAAAGTACTAAACGCCATATTCTTTCATATGGAGGTTTTCTTACACCTCTTTTTGAGACCTTTGGCTTTTCCCCATCTCCTTCAAATTTTCTTCCACCTAAAAATTCTGATTTTCTAACCGCCACCACTTTAAAACAAATGGGTTATCAACTACAAAGTGGTCAATGGGTACCCAAAATTCAAAGGCAGGCTCCTCAATTAGTTCAAGATGGTGATGAGGAAGCCGAGACTACTGCCTATGCACATGATGATGCTCCTCCACCTACTTCTCATTCAGCACATCCACCTGCTCCTACCACTGCTCCTGTTTCTACTCTTGATCCCTCCAGCAAATCCTTCCTCAAGAACTTGGTAAAGTCTTTATCTAAACGGGTTAACAAACAATTTGCCAAAATCAACAATCGTCTCACTCGTCTCGAGGATGCCTTGGGTGTTCCTCCCTATGATGCTCCTTCACCCGAGGGTGATGGTGATGGTGCTGGCAATGCTGATGAGAATGATTATAGCTCCACTTCTTTTTTATCATGACAAAAGGGGGAGAACTAAGTGAGCAAAAAGAAAGGAAAGCTTCTCTTCCACTTCACCACTTCTTTTTCTTATCCTTTGGAGAGCTTTATTTTGAGAGCATTATTACTTTGGCCATGTACTTATGCTACTCTTTGGTTCTTATAAGTCAACACAATCAAACAAACAATTATTTAAAATCTCTACACAACAAATAAGTCAAAAACCTAATTCTAGTCAAACTAGCTTAATTTAGCTTAAAAGCCTACACTTATTTATTTAATTGCTATCAAAATTATGATAAATCATGGAAAGACTAAATTAATTATAAATACATTAATATAATAGGTTTTAGTCGGTTTACGTATATAAAATTAATATTTTATGCATTTATATACACAACAATGCACTAAAATATAATTTAAAACCTTAATTAATTACCAAAACAGCTTTTTAGTCTCCCAAACACTGCATGGCCGAAATTTACCTGCCCCAAATCTGATTTTTCATTTCCCAAACAACTCTCACCTCTTAAGCAACCAATGAAAACTGAGAAAATTCAAAAATTATATTTATATGTAATTATTATGTCTCCATTGTAATTTTGTTATAAATAACACACCAAACCCTCTCCATTCTCCTTCATATTTTGGCTGAGAGTGAGAGTAAGACAGACCAAAAAGTTTTCTAAGTATTCTCAAGGGAAGAAGAAGAGAAGAAGAAAGAAGGAAGGAAGGGGAAGAGAGAAGAGTTCAAGTGAGGTGCTATAGAGCTAAGTCCATTTCTCCCTCAACATTCTAAGCATCAAAAGAGGTAAGCAACTCCCTTAAACCTTCTGATATTCTCCCCCAAGATACCCGTCAATCCATCTCTATAACAAACCCTAAGAAAATAAAATAAAGAATGGGTCAAAAAGGTGTCATAGGAGTAGAATATGAGTTGTTTGTGTAAGATTGAGTTTTGTATGAGCTTGCATGTGTATATTTTTAAGTTTTATGGCTTGTGTGTATTCTGGAGTTTAGTTTATGTGATTTTATAACATGCATGCAAAGAAAACATGTAAGGACCGGGTACCTGTTTATTTTATTCTTTTATATTTTGGTAAGAGAAGAGAAGAAATTAAATTTGGGCGTGGGTGCCATAAAATTTTACTCGCTAATGGTGAACCTAACGATGGGTGAAAGTGGAGTGGAGATACAAGGTGATGAATGATTTTGATATGGCTAAATTAATGAAGAAATTCAAATATTTAGATGTGAACAAAATTGGAGGATTGAGTGAAAATTTAAGTGATTTCGAAGAAGTCAGTTCTAGGGTCATCGCTCGAGCGGACTATCGGGAGAAGTTTAGAATATTCTCAAACCATGGAGATATTTTGAGAGAATATATATGTGTATATACGTGCCACATGAGAGAAAGAGAGACTCATTTCCTCTTCTCCTCTCTTCTCCTCTCCTCTTCTTCTTTCCTTCTTCCATCTCTAGAGAGAGAGAGTGAGAGAAACCCTAATCTTCCACCATGGAAATTGAAGATCTAAGCTAGATTGAGAGCCACCGAGGATGGAGATCAAGCTTTGGAGTAAGGAGATTAGAGATTGAGCTTCCTAGAGTCAAGATAATCTACAACCAAAACCCTAAGAGAAAGAAATTGAAGGAAACTCAAGCTTTTGTGCAAATCCAAGGTAAGATCTAGATTCTCTCATATGTCTTTGTTGATTTGGCTTGATATTTTGCTTACATAAGTAAAAACCAAGTTGATTTTATATGAGATTTGATTACATGATAGATGTGTGTGATTTAAGTTGGGTTTTATGAAAATGGGTCTCTTAGAGATGTGATTTAATCATGGTTTTGCAAAATTGTAGTTAAAAGAGGGTTGTGTGACTTGAAACTTAAGGTTTTATGCTGGAATTTGGGTTTGAAGCTTAATTTGTGAGTGTTTGAGAGATTTGCGGTTAGAAACATAAAACAGGGAAAAATCTGGGTTTTTCTCGGGCACCAACGCGCTCAAGCGGAGCCCTGTCCGCTCGAGCGCTCAACTTGCAGAGAGTTGTGCAGTCAAGCGCTCGACATCTGCTCCAGCGGACTGACTACGTAGGGCCAATTTTATTTGATCATATCTCCCTCATTCGGACTCCGAATTGGGTCGTTCTTATACACAAATCGAAGCCCCGGAAGTCCTCTTTTTAACAAGACTACTCTCACAACAAATTTTTTTTTTGTAGAAAAAGTTATGATCAAAATAGTGAGGGTATGTCAAATTTTTTTTAACCATATTTTACCCAATTTTGGCCAAATGCTTTGAAAGAGTATATTTTCATCAATATTGAACCTTTTTTTTAATCAAATTTCTTATTCCATTGGCTATGAATTTACCTACCTCACTACACTTGGGTTGGAATGCTAGTATCATACCGATTGGTTGTATTTACGATAAATATGGGTTTTTGACATATAATTGAGGTCTTGAGAACAAGTATGAGTGTGGAAAATTGGGGACTATGTAGTGACAGTTATCGTTTAAGAGTTTAAGCTTTAGAGAGAAAACATGGATTTTACCTCGTATACACATGTATATGCATATGATGGGTGCATCCCTTTCCTATTAAATGATATGGTCCTTACTGAATAAGTTTTGTGTTGATACCTTATGACGTGGTAACGGAAAAGTGATATATGGGAAATTTTATAATGATATTATAATGCGTGTTGCATGGATTATGAAAGAGAATTTGAGTACTTAAACGACATATAATATGATTATAATTGGGTTAAATTTTATGTTGGTACTTGGTGACATTGAGTAATGATGTGAATAATGAGAAACTACATAATGAAACTATTAACTTGAATTTAAACCCTATGGTTGAATGTGGAATATGCATAATGAGGGGCTGCGATCCTGCTGTGAAAGCCCGCGATGGTTCATACATAATGAGGGGCTGTGGTCCTACGGAGAAAGTCCGCGAAGGTTAATGAATTAAGTTGGGCTGGCGACTCCACGGTGAAAGACTGAAAACATGCGTAAGATGGGGACCACGTGCCCATGGGTTAGCCCCCGAAACGTGGTGTTGTGTCGTGGTGAGTTACAGAGCTATCTATTACCTAATGGCTTTGCAAAGCTTATTGGGGGAATAGGGCGGTGGTTTCTATAAGCTGCACCCGATACCGGTTCATTAATTGTGATACATTTTTTGTGATAAACCGGGTAATGAAAATGTGATTTGGTCTTTGTGAAAAATCAAGAAACGAGAATAAATGTGAAAGAAAGGAATATGTTGAAAAAGGCTTAATGAATGAATAACTTGGCGTGTGTGTGTTTGTGTGAGAGAGAGAATTAATGACAAATTTATGAAATTTGCATTTTTCTTTGGTTGCACCCATCACACCTCACAAATCATGCATTTCATATGAGTTAATCTATATCCTACGAGCTTCGGATCATGTATGTTTACCAAACCATTTTAGGTCTTGAGGACTAGAGGCGAAACCAAGGTAGGGAAAGAACTTGAGAAGGGCTTGAAGAAAGATTTTTTTTGTTATTCTACATCATGTTTGTATATAAGCTGAAATGGATTACTGTAATGATATCGTGGTTGTAAGGGGGCATTTGGGAACCCAAAGCATGTGATTGTAATTTTTGTATGTATGAGGATATGGTTATTTATCGAAAACCTTTATTTCTTTTAATACATTTGAATTCAAGTCGTTAATGAGACAAATGTTTACTTGGGTAATTTCCTGTATGAGATGGTTTGGGTTAGGTTCACAGGTCCCTGGGGCTTGGGGTGTGATAGAATGGTATTAGAGCTCTTGGTTCGAATACCTAGGAGCCGTGGGGAGTAACCATGACCATAATATGTGACCTATTTGACGAGGTTAGGCACCACTACACAGCATGAGTTGTGTGCTTGCATGGGTTTGCGATTGAATTACGTTGTGCATGTTATGTATTTCTGTGAGAATGGAGGGTTAAGTCTTAGAGTGATGTGGCATTCCATATGGCGTCCGATCAACTATTTTGGGGTTCAAAATAGAAAAGCGTTTGGCCGACGTTCTTTCTATGAGAAATCT
>JAUMHN010447354.1:0-10953 GCA_032360265.1 Heliamphora ciliata
GATTCATGCAACGAGCTGTCTTATTTTAAGCGGGTAGACAGGAGTATGCACTAAGGGAAGTTTCAGATATCACTTCAAGAGCCACCGTTAGAACCCCGTAACTCCATCCTTATAAGTTCCTTGCTTGTTTACCCCAAGCCTTTCTATTAAATTTTGTACCTATTTGAAGTTCTTTGTGTATCATTCCTTCTAATATCATCAGTCCTCGACGATATTGTCAAGCGTTATTCGTCGGTAACCCTTACGCACCCAAGTCTTGTTGATAATCCTATCAGAAATTCAATCCTAGAAAATACCGTTATCCTAAGTTTTCATGACTCAATAATGATCGGTGTTCGCATTTGATTATCCTTTGATTCAAGCCATTGTCTTTGAACTAACTCTTCTTTTCTAATTTCTCGTTTTAAACATTCGACATTGATAAAATCTATGCCATCGTTCATCTTCTCTCGATTCTGAGACCACAATCTATTGTAGTGATTTTTGTGAATTCTTTTGTACGCTCTTGAAATCTTTCCCAAGAAAATAGACTTGGATGCTTGAATTGAAGTACGTTAGGCCGACGTAACTTCAGGGCAATTATTTAGTTCGGCTACCCATTGCTTAACATTTCCTTTATCTGAATCTAATTGTACTGGATTAGTTCTGAGGACATTTGTTTAAGTATTGTTCATTGTGCTCCTCTTGTTTCACCTATATTGGAACCCCAATAACCACCCAATTTGTGTCAAGGGTGACTGCCTTAACAGTAACCATTTGACCTCATCCAATATATCTTTTGAACCATTTGAAAATCTTCCCTTGAATCTCAATAAATGACTTGATCACCTTTCTTAAGCCATTCTAACCCCCAACCACATATTGTACTGTCTAGTACCTCATTCTAAATCCTCGGCTAAAAGCTTGACCACTCACCACCCCAGGTCAACTCTCCTAAGACCAAGATCAATGAGAAATGATAGTTATTAGAGTTTAGCGCTTTCTCAAGAAACTCAGATCATGCACATCAACGAGTCGCAAAGTAGATCTCTAGCTGGAGTTAAAGCACAGAATGTCCACCAACGTTCGCGTTTAACGTGTTTTGAAGATCAATAACCCCAACGACAAAATTTGCTAAGTAGGAGTTTATACATCATCTCTAATGAAGACCTACACGAAAGTTCCTATCGTAATCACTAATAAAGCTCGCATGGGACTCGTAGGAGTGTGGCATGTGAAAATACAATGAAAAATGCTACAGAACTTGGAAGTAACGCAGGACTACGCGGTCAAACTCTGATGGTTTTATCCACACCTATTCTGATTGGACCCCTATGTGTTATGTTCCTCACTCTTTGTAATCGTTCTAAAACAAACTTGTATTCTCAACTAGGCTATGTACTCGAACTCGAATGTTATGAAATACAAATGAATAAGTAAGTCTTAAATTAACTCCACGAGATCCAAAACCTAAAAACAATTAAGACTCTAAAAAGAAGACTCACCAGCTGCAACACCTTCCTTTTTTATTCAGATGGCAGGTAGACAACCTAACCATCAATAGCCAGCAGGTGGACCCATAGACGAAGAAGCACCAAGGTTAGCCTAGGTCTTGCGTGAGCTTGCCACCAGCATTAACCATCCTCACATTTGAGATAGGGTATAGTTCTTATCAGAACTCAGAAAATAATGAGCCCCTACGTTCAAGGGAGGAGCTGAACTGAGAGTAGTCGAAGAATGGCAGAGAGCTGTCAAGAAGTTATTTAACTCCATGGGAGTGCAGATTGATGCCGATCGAGTAGCTCTAGCAGCACACCTACTGGAGGGAGAAGCCGACTACTGGTGGTCTATGATTGACAACACCCAAGATGTAGTAGCTCTGATCTAGAATCAGTTTGAAGAATTATTTTTAGAAAAGTTGTTCCAAGCTCCCTTCCGATAGGGGCAAGTTAGAGAATTTTTAGAGCTAAAATAAGGATCTATGTTAGTAACCCAGTATGTTAACTTCTTTGAAGAATTGAGCCGATTCGCCGCGACCATCATACCTAACAAAGAATCAAGGGCACGAAAGATCGAGTGGGGCCTAGAACCCTCTATCCAAACTAGAGTCATCTGCTTATAGCTTCCGACTTACACTCAAGTAGTACAAGCAACCCTATTGGCAATAATAGACTTAGCTGCTTCTAAAAGGATTTGGAGTCAGAAAAAGGAGAGTACTAGTCAAGGAGGACCACTAAGGAGCAATAGGGAAATTATTCCCAAAAAGCTGTACCACTCGGCTGATAGACCAAGGTAAGCAAGAGGTCAACCTACAAAGGCAAGGCTCTGCTATGAATGCGGTCAGCCTGGGCACCAAAAGTCACAATGTCCACAACTAGACAGGGGAACTGGGGAAATCAACCACAATAATGGAAACAATCGCAAGCCCTACCGGAAGGGCACCAACAACATATCCAAGCTGCCACACCTTTTGTCGATGATCAGAGGTACGCTCATATTTGTAACTCGGGGATGTATGTTAGTTTAGATTTGTTATATCATTACGAGAAAGTGGACACTTGTAGGATAAGGCTTTAGGCTAACGTGTCGCTAGTCAACAACCCCACGACATAGGTATGCAACGTTACATTTAAAAGTTATTGTAGTAGTCGGTTTAAAGTTCTAGCAAGACAAAGAAACCATTACTCAAGGTACTGAGCGTATAAGCACGACCCTGTCCACACCCGCAATAAAAAATGACTCTAGTAAACAAGGGCCCAAGTTCAAAGAGAAATGATGCAAAAAATCATCCCCAACATTTCACACGATGAAGTACGAGACAAAATTTTGGGGATAAAATTTGTTTAAGGGGGTAGTTTGTAACGACCTAGTTTGGACTCTAGTTTTATCAGCCCAGTTTGTAACGACCCATGTAGCGTTCCAGCCTAAACCCTAGTATTAGCGACAGTAAGCCAATAAGATCTTAGGTCACCAGAAGGTCAAAAATCGTAATTCAGCCCGAAAACCCTAATCTGATCCGAAAACCCTAAAGAGATCAATTGCTCAGAGGCAAAATTCTAATACTCATAGAAGACTCCTAAGATCCTAAATTAACTAAATAATAGGAAATGTTAAGTTAAAAATCAAAATTCCTCATAATTCGGGTAAAATGACCATTTTACCCCTAATACAGCAAAAAGTCTTAAAAATTTAAAATTTGACACGTGGACACCCTAAATCAGATATTTAGATACAATTAAATAAAAAAAGACAAAATAACAATAAAAATGACAAAAATTCCCTTGCATGGCCGGCCACATTGGGATGTGTGCACAAAAAGTTATTTTTTACTTTTTTAAACTCAAAAATGAGAAAAAGTTGTACAAATCAAGTATTATTATGACCCAAGACTTTTTATACAAGTAACATACACACTAATATAATATTATAGACAAAGGAAAACAAATCATTATTAAAGTTCTTACACACTTAAATAAGTCAAAAAATCACATCTAGTCAAAGTAGCTTAAAGTAGCTTAATAGCCTACATTTAAACAATTGATTATTGTTAATATTTTTATAAACTATAATAATAATAATAACACTAAAATAATTTATTTTTGTAAGGTAGAAGACAAAAAAGATACATCAAATCAATTTTAAAAATACTTTTTTGAATAATGTAGTGCCAAAATACCACCAAATAAGCACTTAAAGCAAAATTTGAGCACAAAAACAAACCAAACAGTCCCTTGGCCAAAATCCCACCTGATGTTCTGAGAATTTTTGATTTAAAATTTCTTAAATAGTCCACCACCTTGCATGCAACCAATGAAAATTCAAGAAAATTCAAAATTCTTACACAAGGCACTTATTAGGCTCCACTAAATTATGTCTATAAAAACACACCCTTAGCCCCTCTTTTTTTCTTCATATTTCGGTGGAGAGAGAGGAGAGATCCTAGGTTTGAGAGCTCTAAGTGTTCATTATGACTTGGAAGAAAAAGAAGAAGAAATAAGGAGAAGAAGAAGAAGGATCTAAGGAAGAGCTAAGAGATTTGATAAAGCCAAGTCCTAATCCACCATCCACCCTCATTTGATCTTTCTAAGGTAAGTAAAACTTCTAAACGTTCTGTCCAATATCAACCTAAAACTCCTCTCAACTCATCTCTTAAAACACAATCAAGAACAAGAACCAAAAATAAAAATGGATAGAAAGGCATCGTGATGGCAAAATAGGGGTTGATCTTGTGAAATCTATTGTTGAATATGTTTGCATGTGATTGTTTTTGTGTTTAATGGCTTGTATGTATACATTACATGCATGAAAAGAAAATAAACTAAATATAAACATATCTTGAACTAAGACACCAAAACCCAAATGGCCTGATTTTTTGGGTGTTTCAACTTTCTGTCACGAACTTTGAACTATCATAACTAATTGTATAAAAATGATCTAAGTGTTATTTTTATGTCTTGATCAATATTTTTAAGTTATCTTTCTTACAAAGTTGGCTTGATGTGATTTCATTAGGTACAACTCGAGATATACCATTTTTCCTAAAGAGTGTTAGATTCTGACCACCCTGATTTGCATACATGAAACCCTAGGTTAGGGTGAGAAACAAGCTTAGGTCAAACCATAAAAGTTGTAGATAGCACGTTTATCTTATTTTCCACCAAATATGAGCCAAAAATATGAAGTCTTGTTAGGTCAAAACCTTCTCCAAAGTCACTGTTGTGAATCTGTTACTGACAGAGCTCTCTGTCGCATGTTTTTGTAAGACCAAAAACCTTTGTTTTTGATGGCCAAATTCAAACGTAGTTTGCATGAAACGTGTAGGTAGCATATTAAACTATTTATTGACCAAAAATTATCCCTAGATACCCTCGGATGGTCCCCCAAAGGTCTTGTGCATTTTCTGTTGAAACCGGTGCTGCTGAACCTTTTAATGCTGACTGAACGCATTTTATAAAATGATCAAAAATCATCAACTTGTTCCAAACAACTGGCCTTAGAAAAAAACATGAAACTTGTAGTGGACACCTTTAACTAGAACATACCCAAAAAACAAACCCATAGACCTTAATTGGATGCCCCAAAATCGAGGCAAATACAGACCCAAATTCTGTTCTTTTCTCTGTAAAGTGAATGATTTTCTCTTAATTGATATAAATGGCCCATTTTCTCTTGGATCTCACTTTAGTGTTAAACATTAAAGTTGTAAAAAATAATTTTATCTAATTAGTGACCAAAAATCAGATCTTAATTCCTTATTTAGATACCCCAAAACACTGTTATCAAATTTTATTTGACAGTTGAACTTTTACTTTAATTTAGCTAAGTGTATAAGTGGCATGTCATATTATGGGACTTAAAGATATGGACTTTAATGAATTATTTTAAATGATTAGTGTATGAAATTGATTATTTGATGATTAGAATCCATGCCGCTAAAATGAATCAATGTCTTATGAATTACAGCTTGTACTTCATATACTTGTGCTGCATATACTTGTACTCCATGCTTTAATAAGTTGTTCTATATGCTATGTTGGGTTGTACAATTTTCCATGCTTGGTTGCATATTATGCCATTGTTAGTTGCACTTTGAAATATAAGTAGTTATGTTATGAGCATTGTGAGTGTGGCACTGGTGACATCTTGTGGGTTGCCCCTTGTATATTTTTGAGTTGTATCTTGATCCGGTTGATGTGGGGGAAGGCAAACTTTTTATCATGATTAGTGAGTCCTAGTTGATGGGGGTGTTGATAATGGGCCATGTACGTCATGAGCCTTGTTACGTCTTGAGCCATGTCATATCTTGAGCCGAACTACTGCTATACGCCGCAGTGATTGAGAACGCTGATGTACGGGAACCTAACGTACAGGAACGTAATGATGCCATTCAGATTATTGTTCTAGCTTGATTTACTTTGGGCCATATACTTCCTGAACTGTGTTATGTCTTGAGCCGTAGCACGCCTTGAGCTGAACAGCCACTATACGTTGCTATGATCGAGAACACTAATGTACGAGAACTTGACGTACGGGAATGTAGTGGTACCATACGGATTATTATGTTGGGTATGAATAACTTTGGGCTATGTACGTCCTGAGCCGTGTTACGTCTCGAGCCGAACGCCCGCTATACGCCGTCGTGATCGGGAACGTTGGTGTATGGGAGCCTAACGTACGGAAACGTAATGGTGTCCCTCAAAATTCGATTGGTTGATTAATAATTGGGTGGGGCAAACGTATTAGCATTGCACTCTTCATTACCTGCATAATTTGTTGTCTAATACTTACCTGTCTACTGTATTTACATCTTGGCTTGTCTCCTTGATTTATAAATGCTTTAAGTGTTATATGAAATGCGTTGTGGTGAGTTTATGCCGTGAGATTGGTTAGAGAGTTTGGAGAGTTTTCTTCTGAGCTTTTGCTCATGGCATTCGTGCCACAGGTGAGGAAGAGGAGTTCTTTGAGGAAGTTGCCTCCAAGGAAAAAGAAGGTTTTGAAGAACAGGGTTAGTGGAAGGAGCCAGCCGACCTCGACAACGCAGTTTGAAGAATTTGAATTTCCTCCCTTTTTGTTCTTTTATTCAGTTTCCACTGGCGTATTATAATTTTTGTTAAATTCTCTAGTAAAATTGTAATCGCTATGTACTTATGAACAGTTCAGAACTCTTAATGATGTATTATTTATGATATGTAAATATGAATGAATGGTTAAAATATTCTCCTTTTTTATACTTATATATGTCGCGACGTGCCCGGATGACGGGGCGTCACATGACAGGTCTAGGGAGGTTTCTTACCTCCTTTGTTTCTTTTTATTCTTCTTTTTTTACACAAATTACAAAAAACACCCTTGGGTCAAAAATCAAAATATATATAAATAAACATAACATTACAACCTTATTTCCTTAGAAGTTGTCCCCGAAATTCATCGTACACAAACATGTACAAAGTCAAGAAGGAAATATATTTGGATACTTCTCACAATGCCCAACTCTAACTCCTAAGTTGTTTCCTTTAACCCATGGTGATCCCACGCAACCTTCACCCAAGGAATAACCTTCTCGCGTACAACCTGATACCATTCTGTCACACCTCCAAACCCAGGTCACGTGAACCCCACCTGACAACCCAATATTATAGATGAAATGATGAAAAATCTTTTTATATACTTCAATTTGTAGTCAGAACCTCCTTTAAAGGAATACCTCGTGAATTTAGATTATTTTAAAAGTTGTCATTTCCCAAACCTTCAAAAATATTCTACGTATAAAACTTAAAATTTTTTGCAGAGTTTTCTCTATTTTTCTGATAATCCCATTTTACAATATAACCTGCCAAACACAAGAAGTATAATATACTCAGGCTCAGCCTAAATCTCAACACCCAATCACTACTCTAAGCTAATTATAAGAAAATCCATTTCTTGTATCAATTTACTACATTCATCCTAAAAGAATTAAAACATACATGCCAAACTTCATTAACCACTATACACTTCATTCCATGATTACATGATTTTAATAACATCCAACAGAATTATACACATGATTATACAACTCACAAACAAATTCTATACAATTTTCATATTCCATCAAAATAATAGTGAACTGAATCATCTTTCTAATCACTTCTATTTCCTCAATTCTTTAACCACTTCTAATCAATTTAAGGTATTCATGTTTTCAATATCATCTAACGTTACCACAATTTCAAACACTCCCATACCTTCAATTATTCAAACTATTTAACCAATGTTTGCAACCCAAACAATTCATGATTTCCATACACCTTGTACTCTTTTACGGTCTTTCACCGATGGACAAGTATTAACCTAATTATGCAATTCTTTACGGTCTTTAACCATAGGGCAAGTATCTGCCCCAATTAACCTCATAAATTAAACTCCCCCCACTAACTTCAAACTTATGGTTTCAATAATTCACACCCCACACATTCCGTTTAATTATGCAAATCCATAACTTTAATCAATTATCATAAAGTTCAATTTAATAATTTAATTTCTCATCAAATCAAATACAAGCCCAATCATAATCTTAGTTCTTCTCACTAAATCTAAAGTGATAGATACAACATAACATTTAATTGGAGTACACATATCCTACCAAACGAACCCCTGAACCTCGTTCACATCCCCACAACTGATAACTATAAAACTCCAAAACACATCACTATTAAACACACATCTACTGCACCAACAACTAAAGTCAAAGGGATGCTCATTCCTGAGCAAAAACAACCATTATCTAGTTCAAGGGAAGGGGACCCACTCGGATCATAGGATGGTTTATCACGATACATGATTTTTAAGCAAACTAGGGCTCTTATGAACAAAATTCTTAGTGACACCACAAAAGAATAGGGTTACTCAACCAAACTAAACATTAATTCAACATGATTTTGAGAATAAATGTCGAGCAAACAGGAGGGTACTAACAGGTTTTTTCATCATTGCAACATTATTCACTTAGAACCATGAATTGGAAACCACCTAGAAACGCAAACCAAGAATTTGTAGAGCCCAACACTAAGCACACTCACTCAATAGAAAAGATCTAAAGAGCCTTGGTCAAGACCACCCAAGGCCAATCACTAATAACCATACAACATGATTTATAAACTATCTTGCCTTCCAACACTCACACCCAAACGCTTAATCATTAAACGTACTTATGTAATCACACAGCCTAAGCTGTCATATAATATCACCGAAACTAACGGGATCATAACCTCTCTCAAACTTCTCAACATAGACTCTAAGCATCTTAATAGAGGGACTTCTTCTTCAAATAAACAAGCATTTCATACTTCAACGTAGGTGAATAAGTTGATTCTAAGAGGCCACAACGACAAAGATTCCCCAAACCTAAACTCCTTGTAACTCATGTATAAACAGTATTCTCACAGAAACCCCACGATCCTTTGCAACATAACTCATATCATCGCTTAAAGCGAGTAACCCAAATGTCAACTCCAAGGAAAACCCCAAGGCTTTTAATACCAAACAAGGCACCAACTGGAACCTACAAAGAACCATTGGGAGTTCGTAATGCGCACAGCATGGCCCAAAAAAAAAAACATGGATCTTACGCTGGCATGAGCTAAAAACATCAATAACTCCACATTAACCAGAACACGTATCACAAAACCATCAAACAACCTTAGATTGATCACTGAGGGCGTAAGTTCCATAACCCAACAACCTCAATCTGATACTTATAGGGTACACAACCTGAACATCCATACCTATACGGTTGAGCAACAAATCTTCACCAATAAACTACAAGAAACTAGTTTTACACTCACACTCACATGGTGATACAAGTTCACATGGCACAATTAAAAGGATCGTGGTAAGGGTACAAGATTTATAGAGATTTTAATCTTCTCAAGAAACCGCCAAGCTGCGAATTAAACAAAAGGTCTCGGCCTTCACACCCAACAAGGATAACATGCTCAAAGCACGTCAATTTTCTATAGAATGGCTCTCTTCATAGAAAAATCAAAAGGTCAACCAAAACTCTCACTCAACACCATGACGTCTTAGGGTAACCATTAAACACTATTCATCCATCCTTAGAATAACCTTAAACTTCACCGCGTCAAACATTGTCAACCCACTCACAGTAACTACACCACTAGCCACGCTTAGTTCTCAAACTCAAGCCCCACTCGTACCTATCGAATACCATCGACTTCATTATGTCCCAAATAACACGTCTCGCAAGATTATAAGTTCATCACTAGATATACACAAAGGTACGACACTGAATACCCACACTACACCAAAGTAGAACCCTCACAAGATTTGTACTAATCTAACTTGACCCATAACAGGCGAACAACAACTACTCCACGGCCTTGAGCTCACCGCTTAGGCAAAACCACAAAAAAACATGTAATGCGCTCAATCGATAATGGCCAAATTCGAGGCTTCTCATCAGGAAATTACCCATCACTCCCACAACTAGATAAACACTATCGACACTTCTATCGTTCAAGTGTAACAACGACAATATACACCTTAGATCTAATGAACTTCATTTGCTAATCCTGGGCCATTCAAGTCATTAAGGTACATTGTTCAACATTTACTACTCCGTGATTCACCCATAAAGGCCAAGACAACATACCCACATCTATACTCAAGATCAGATTATAACAACCTCTATACCTTCAAGAGATATCACACTCATAACGCACCACCAAAAGAAACTAGATCAATTACACCAACAACATCTATCATAGGTTCCTCGTGTTTAGGACACTTGTCACTAGAAAGGGCGACACCAAGAGTGACCATGTCGTCACGCGAAAAAGAGTTGACACTATCAACATCTCATCTTCACCCAAGTACATACCTATGTCCTTACTTCAGACAATTCCCAAACACAACCTTCTAGCTATAAGAATGACAATTAAAACCATAAGCCTTTACTCCCATGAAATTCCCAAAAGACCTGTCATAATTGCATACCAGAACCGTAACCAAAACTAACATACATACGAACATATCTACAACTTCATTATTAGCCCACCGAGTACGTCTCTAACTTACACAACCATAACTCAATTCCCAAAGTCTAATGAAAAACATAACTTAGCAACACATTAGAGAAAAGATATAGAGGTTATCAAACAGACTCCAGAAAATAATAAGGTACCATTATGACTACCAAGAACACCCCACATGGCAAGAGATACCCCCAAAATTGATTACGCCTTATTATTCAAAATGTTTTAGGCCACAGATTATTACATTCCCATCCACCATGTTCTCGTCCAAACCCCATTCCTAAGTGCACGACTCAAGTCATAGCATGGCTCAAGATGTACATAATCCTTAATACATTCAAGACCATATCATATAAGGATTTTAACATAGGGGTATTACCATTATCACATAACCCAATCATAACAGCCTATTGCCAAGGGATTTTAAACACCTCACAACATA
>JAUMHN010447363.1:0-10952 GCA_032360265.1 Heliamphora ciliata
TAAGCCCAAACACCTCTTCTCCCCTTCAAAATTTCGTGCATATAGAGAGAGAGAAAGAGTGGGTTGAGTGTTCTTGAGGGTTTGAGAGAAGAAAGAAGAAGAAGAAAAAGGAGGGATCCAAGAAAGGGGTCTTTGGAGACCATGGTTTTAAAGCTAAGTCCATATCAACCCTCCACAATTATTTGATCTCTCAAAACATGTAAGTAATACCTATAAACTTGTATCTAATAACCCTCAAAACATTCCCCCAACACATCCCTTAAGCCCCTCAAAAATCAAGAACCAAAATCAAACTGAAAAGGCATTGTAGTTGGAAACCTAGGGGCTGTTTTGATTATGAATGATATGAGATGTTGTTATATGTTGTTATCTTTAAGTTTGATGATCTCTAAGGGTGCTGGAGTCTTTATATTTAAGTTTGAAACACAAGCATGCAAGGAAATAGAACCAAAACTTGACATAACATAAGTAGAAGACCTAAACCCTAAGAGGCTTGATTTTTTAGAACTTTGATGTTTCTGCCCTAAGATTTGAAATACCATAACTCAATGTAAAAAATTGATCTAAGTATGATTGCTGTGTCCAGAGTTATATTTTTGTGTTATCTTTCATCAAAAGTTGGTTTTAACTCATTTTCATAACCAGAACCCAAGATATAGCAATTTTACCAAAGTGTGTTATTTTCTGACCAGTCAACACCACCGACTTGGGAACCCTAGTTTAGAATGAGATCCGAACTTTGGTCAAAACATGAAAGTAGATAACATTTATATCTATCTACCCACCAAAATGGAGAACAAAATATGGAGGTTTGATAGGTCAAAACCCATTTGAAATTCTCTGTTGATTTTCAGCCCTCGAGGAACATTCTGTCACATATTTTTATATAGCCCAAAACATCTATATTTAGTGACCTATTCCAAAAGTGTTTTACATGAACATTGTAGCCAAAATGTTGACGTATTTTCTGCCCAATAATCAGACCTTAAAGCCTTGGGATCATACCTCAAAACCATTTTAAACCCTCTGTCCAAAACCGGCTCTACTGAGTTTTGGCAGCTGATAGAACCTACTTTTAAAAATAGCCAAAAAGTCTGACTTGTTTCAAACAACTACCCTTGGATTTAAACATGAAACTTGTAGGGGACTTGTTGAACGGGAACATACTAAAAATTGGGCTCATTTGAACTTCATTTGATACCCCAAAACGGAGATCTATAGAAGCTAGTTTTTGGTAAAATCTGGAGTAAGTGTTGAACCATTTTTGCTTAGAATGAAATGTTCACCCAATTGCCTAAGGATTTGACCATGGTGTTAAACATGAGAGTTGTAAGATATATTTTTATCTAAATATTGTTTAAAAATCATAACTTAATTCTAAGTCTAGATGCACCAAAACGTTGTTGCCCCTATTAATTTAATACTTGATTTTGGCCCTAAAAGTTGTTAAGTGTTATTCGAACACCATTTGCCATGAAATTCAAGTTTCTGTATGATGACTTATTTGAATTAATTGATTAGTGTTTCAAGTGAATGTATGATGATCTAGAACCCCTGCTGTTATATTGAATCATATCTTGAGAATTGTAACATGTGCTTCACATACATGTACCTTATGCATTGCGCGTTATACCTTGAACTTTGCTATGCTAGTTGATGCCATACCATGAATTGTTGCACTTGATATCAATAGTACACATTATTGACATTGTCACTTGCATCCTGGCATATTGGAGTCCATCTGTGCAAACCGTTGTTGGGATGGGCTGTGTTGAGATCATTCTTATTGGTTCTGAGTCTAGGGCGTCCCTGGTTGCCATTTTCGAAAATGATTTTGGTTTATACACCCTGGGTGCGTCCCCGGTGTTGGAAATAATTTTGGCTTGTACACCCTGGGTGCGTCCCCGATGTTACAAATGATTTATGGATACTGTTGGGCACCATGGGTTCGTCACTAGCAATTATGGTTTCGATGGCTTAGACTTTGGGTAAGTTTGGAGAGAGCCCAGTTTGGGCGGTTCTAAATTCCTCATATTGGTACTTTGTATAATGTGAACGTTTCTTATAATCTCTTAGACTTGGGGTTGACACCGGCGCATCACGCATCTTAAGGTGGGTTGTGTGCGCACATAATTATCGGTCCCGGATAAGGGTGGCTGAATAATTGGGTGGCCGGCCCCCATGCTATTGCCATTGAGTAAAACAGTTGTGGCATGAAGCCAGGCGACGTGGTTACTATTCGCAACGAGGCACGATGATGGCTTTGGTGATCAATTTGTCTAATGAAGTCTACTCTGGTGATTCCCGGCGTGGAATTCCTGTTCTTTTCTTGGTCAGGATATTACGTCATTAGGCCTTAGCGCTTTCATGGGAAACTGAGACGATGTACGAAAATCTCTTAATACCTCTTCAAGCGTGAAGCAGATTTCTTCATGATGTCACGGCTTAGAATATCTATCAATGTCCGCGTTTAATAAAGTTTTGAAGATTGAAGCTCCCGTTTTCAAGAATGGTTAAGTAAGGGCTTATTCAACTAACTATATCTTTTCAAAGGTCTCGACAAATAACAACTAGGCCGTCAGCAATCCAAAGTTAGAAACGGCAGCTTCACATCAAAGGATTCGCGACGCTATCATATGGCACAATTCAAACTTTTCCAGACTAGTTCATAGTTGACCCACCCATCTAATAAACCGAGAAGCTAAAGATTCATACCGGTAGTGAAAAGCGAGAATTAGCCTCGAATTCACGTTAACTTTAGTATGCTAGCAAAAGAAGTACGTTTATATACATCGATGTTCACACCGACCTTCCCACCGAAGTGTTAGAGTCCGAATTATTGCCATCACTATCAAAGAACGAAGAATCTTGATCATAACAATGAACGTTTGGAGCCTGATGAAGAATTAACCACTAAGTCACAATGGATCACATGACTAGGTAATTACTACAACCATATCTTATATCACGTTTGTTTTACCCTAGAATGACCAACAGCTTGAGAAAAACGATCCAGTTATTGGAAGAGACATTTAAACCCAACGTTCTAAGCACATCAAGAACATACGGTAGAGGCCAAGAGAAACGGAGTAACCTTTGGAAGAACTAGAGAGAAAATGGAAGCATATGATTATAGATTTCGTCATCAGGATTATCAAGACCAATAACTCTTTCGTTAAACAATTCTAGGATTTAGGTGCCAAGGAGTTTGTGAAAACAGTGAGTCCCATTGATGCTAAAGATTGTTTGAAGAGTGGAGTGCGCATTTTAGATAGACCAAGTTATTCACATGGCAGGTTCTTAAAGTACCAGTTTGTATTTGTTGGAGTTAAGTTTGTGTAACTCTTATGGAGTGATGTTTGGTTATCATTATGGTATCAATGTGAGTTGCATGGAAGTTGCTTTCAAAAACCTTTTGTGATGTGACCCGTTAGAGCAAGTTTGTTTGGTGAGTAGATGTTATTGGTATAGAGAAGAAATTTTCTTATGGGAGCGTATGAACTCTATGTATGAGAAGTTGAAGGGTGATATAACTTTGTTATTTTTGGTGAAGTTGTATAGCAACTTAGTGTGAGTACATAGGAGGAATAAATGTTTGGATGAAAAGAGTGGAAGCGTAAAGTAAAACTATACAAATTTATAGGTATGGTTTTTGCAATTGGCCTTGAGTGAATCGAGTGTCTTGGTAGAATGTGGGTAAGATAAAATAATTAAAGTGCAAAAGTGGTTCTTGGTTTGATTACGTGGAAGAAAATGTGTAAAGTGATTGAGTGATGATGATAAGAGACCTTATAGTCAAGAGTTAATGCTATTCAGTTAAAAGATTGTAGGGTAAATGGTACGTACGTGAAGGAAATATGTGACGAGGTTGTGATTGGATTCACTTGAGTGAGCATATACCTAGGGAGCGTTTAGTCTGTGTGGTATGTTTAGCCTTAGTGACTCATTAAGTTCAAGTGGCAGTATGATTCTTGATGGTCGTAAGGCTAGAGTAGTCCAACATAAAGTGGTGATGTGATTTCGAGTTAATAGTTGTTAGTCGATTGGGAAGTAGTCTTCGATGTACGTTTGAATATGGTAATGAGCTGGTTTTTGTAAAGTGACAGTTTTTCCAGACAAAAGTAGAGAATATTTGAAATCAGTTTCGATGGTGGGGTCCAGTCGACTGACCCCGAGGGTCCAGTCGACTGAACCATCCGAGAAAGTGTTTTTAACCTACGTTTTGGCCATTTTGAACCCAAGATGAAGCCTCGAAACTTCCATATTACACCCATGAACTCACACACGCTCAAGCCTATCACCAAAGGCTTCAAAAGAAACATCCAACACCGTTTTCATCCAACCGAAACGACGGGAAAAGGTTTTTAAACCAAAAACCCACTTTTCCCAAACATGAAACATCTTTTCATGAAATTAAAACGGTAAAGATGCATAAGATTACATACGACACCCTCTAACAACTTTAAAATCTAGAATCCTACTTTGTTGAGTCAAGAACTCGATGCCTCGATCCGCGTGCAAAACTGAGCTTCATCGAAATAAAATTTCGTCCGGATGGATGCGTAGAGCATGATGCCTATAATAAGGATCGGCTGTTGGTTTGTCAAAAATCAAGCCCCGGGCCGCCGAGAAGTTAGAGAGAAGGAAAAGAGAAAACTAGAGGAAACTTAAGAGTTAAGTTTTGAAAATATCATTCTGAAAATATCTAACTTCAGATATTTATAAACCTCCAAAATATTTTTTTTTTTTTTGAAATTTTGAAATTCGCACCGTAACTCCCCGCAGCCTCCAGGACCAACCCCGCATGCTTAGATAAACTCAATCATACTTCAAAGCGCTTAAAAACATGTAGAAGCAAAAGTTCTAAACATGCGTCAAGAAGAGCCGAATATGCATATAATATAAAAAGGGATGGTACAGGGTCTCACAACTCTCCCCCCTTAAGGAATTTCGCCCCCGAAATTCACTACAAGGTCACGAGGTAAATAACTCTGGGTATCTAGTACGAACACCAAAATTAAGCTCCCAAGTCGCTTCCTCAACCCCGTGATGAAGCCACTGAACTTTCGCATAAGCAATCGTTCTCCCTCGTAATACTTGCTCTTTCATATCAAGAATCCTCATAAATGACATCCTCATCGACTCGCAACTCAGCCCAATCCATAACATGTGACGGATCTGGCTCATACTTCCTAAACATGGAAACGTGAAACACGTTGTGCACAAATGCTAACTGAGGCAGCAAAGCCAGACAGTATGCTACCAACCCAATCCGTTCTAGGATCTCGAAGGGTCCAATAAAGCGCGGTGATAACTTCCTGCTACAGCTAAATCTCTTCAACCCTCTACGTGGCGAGACCTTCAGAAACACGTGATCTCCCACTGCAAACTCTAACGGTCTCCTCCTCTGATCAGCATAACTCTTCTAGCGGCTCTGAGCTATCACCAGACATTGACGAATCACTGCAATCTTCTCGGTCGTCTCCCGCACTAGGGCAGGTCCCAAAACAACGGTCTCTCCCACCTCTGTCTAACATACTGGAGATCTACACAGTCTACCATACAAAGCCTCATACGGTGCCATCCCAATACTGGACTGATAGCTGTTGTTGTATGCAAACTCTGCCAATGATAGATGATCCTCCTAAGAACCCCAAAAATCAAGCACACAGGCTCTCAACTTGTCCTCTAAAATCTGGATGGTCTTCTCAGACTGACCATTGGTCTGTGGGTGAAAAGCTGTGCTGAAAGTCAAGCTCGTCCCCAAAGCCATCTGAAGACTCTACCAAAAGCGCGAGTAAAGCGCGGGTCTCGATCAGCAACAATAGTCACCGATACTCCGTGTAGTCGGACTATCTCCCGAACATACAATCTACCCAATCTGCCCACCGAATCTCTCACTCGAATGGGAAGAAAATGTGCCGACTCCGTCAACCTATCAACCACAACCCAAACAGCATCATGTCCCATCAGCGATCGAGGAAGTCCCGATACAAAATTCATCATGATATTCTCCCACTTCCACTCAGATATAGGCAACGGCTGTAACAATCCTGCTGGTCCCTGGTGTTCTACCTTTACTTGCTGACAAGTAAGGCACTGAGACACAAATCGGACCACGTCTTTCTTCATTCCCGTCCACCAAAACTGACGGCGCAAGTCGTGATACATCTTCGTGCCTCTGGGATGTAGTGCAAGACGTGAATGATGAAAATCATGTAGCACCTCTGCACGGCACGACTCTGGCACAAACAGTCACCCCGTCAACCTCAAACTCTGATCTCAATCCACTGTCCATCCTACTGTGTCCTTCCCACCAGCAATGCGGTCCCGTATCATCTGAGCCTCCTGATCAGACCGCTGAGCCTCTAACACGCGTGCAACCAATGCGGGTTGTGAAGCTACTGAATATAGGGTCACACCTGCCCCTATCTCTCTGAGATACAGATCAAACTCCCCAACATCTCTAAGCATGTCCTATTCTTGTATAGCCACAGAAGCTAATGAACCATGAGATCTCCTACTGAGAGCATCAGATACGATATTTGCCTTTCTCAGGTGGTATTGCAAATCAAAGTCGTAGTCTCCCAGCAACTCCATCCAATGTCGTTGGCGAAGATTCAAGTCTTTCTGCGAAAACAAGTATTTTAAGCTCTTATGATCAGAGAAGACCTCGAAATGCTCACCATAAAGATAGTGACTCCATGTCTTCAAAGCGAATACCACGGCTACCAACTCCAGATCATGCGTCGAGTAGTTCTTCTCATGTGTTTTCAAACGCAGCCCAACCCGTCATGTGATACGTCACAATACACAGTATACCCCAGACCTCGCTCTGGAATAATCAACACTGGCGCACTGGTCAATCTCATCTTCAGCTCCTGGAAAGTTGACTCACAGGACTCGCTCCAGACGAACATAACTCCCTTTTGGGTCAGACGCGTCATAGGTGCTGCCAACCTGGAAAAGTCCTTGACGAACTGTAGATAATAACCTGCCAAACCCAGGAAACTACGGATCTCAAAGACGTTCTTTGGTCAGTGCCAATCCATCACAGCATCAGTCTTCGACGAGTCGACAAATACCCCATCCTTCAACACCACGTGTCCAAGGAACTCACCTCTGACATCCAGAACTCGTACTTCTCAAACTTCACATACAAGCGATGTTCTCTCAGAAGCTGCAAGATAACAAGCAGATGCTCCTCATGCATCTCCCTCGTGAGTTAATAAATCAGAATTTCATCCACGAACACGACCACAAAGCTGTCCAGGTAAGGATGGAAGATATGGTTCATCAAACCCATAAAAGTCGCAGGGGGGTTCGTCAAACCGAACGGCATGACCAGAAACTCATAGTGAGCATAACGAGTCTGAAAGGCGGTCTTCGCTATGTCCTCGTCCCTAATCCTCAGCTGGTGATACCCTGACCTCAAGCCAATCATTGAAAAGCAGCACGATCCTCTCAGCTGATCAAACAGGTCATCAATCCTAGGCATAGGGTACTTGTTCTTGACCGTCACCTAATTCAACATCCTGTAATCTATGCACAGTCTCAAAGATCCATCCTTCTTCTTCGCGAACAAAGATGGTGCTCCCCACAGCGACGTACTCGACCGTATAAACCCCTTGTTAAGCAACTCCTGCAACTGCACCTTGAGTTCTCGCAACTCAACAGGTGCAAAGCGATACGATGGCATAGAGATAGGAGCCGCTCCTAGAACAAGATCAATGGAGAACTCCACTTCACGACTTGGTGGCAACTCAAACAGATCGTCAGGAAAGACGTCTGGATAGTCACACACCACAGGGGGTAACTCCCCTCGAACCCCAACCGGATCATCCAACCTGAGAGCAGAAAAGAGGAAACCTAAGTTCCCTCTAGCCCGAGCAACACTGGGCATAGACACCAAGCCCTCATCCCGATCACCCACAAAGTAGAAGCAGTCACCCTCTGGCGTACAGATCGACACCCTCCGTCGCTCATAATCTATATAGGCACGGTAGGTAGTCAGCCAGTCCATCCCTAGGATGACATCAAATGTGGTCATGTCTAGAATGATAAAATCAAACTCTAAACAATGACCGACGACCTCCAGCACGCAGGATCTACAAACAAGACTTAGCTTCACACTCCCACTAACTGTGGTCTCCACGCTCAAGGCACTACCCAGCCAGTCCATTTCTAACCCCAAAACAGATGCAAAATCAGATGATATAAACGAATGTGATGCTCCCGTGTCAATGAGGACACTGGCCCATGATTTAAAGACTAGAAGAGTACCTCTGATCATGGCTGGAGTAGCTACTGCATCAGATGCAATTGGTGCTTTGGAAGCACTGCAATCAGCAAGAACGTAAGCCCTGGCATGCGGTGCTCTGGTTTACCCACCATAACTCTGTGTCATCGATTGTCTCACCAACTGTGCTGAAGTGCCCCCCTCTGCAAACCTAGACGTCTGAGCCCTAGGCTGCTGAGGAGTCTGCCGTCTCTGTGCCGGTGGAGCAGCTGGAGCTCCAGTCGCACTCTGAACATTCCCTTCTCGGGGACAGTGCCTGCGAATATGCGCAGACTGACCACACCCAAAGCATATAGGTGGGTCTCTCGCATGTGACTGGACATACACCAAAATCTGTACCTTGCCCTTCTGCGGGCACTCAATTGAACGATGTCCCGACTGTCCGCATCGATAACAGATCAACCCTCTCTGTTCTGGCCTTCCGGTCGAGGCCATTGAAGGTGCAAGTGTGGACGACTGCTGCTGATACGAACCAACAAAATGAGAACTAGGTCCAGACGACCTCTGGCGCTTTCTCTCGTGCCTCTGGAACTATGTATCTCCACTGCCTTGCTGACTCCCACTCTCTCTAACTCTGCGGCTCTCTGCTAACGAGTTCTCCACTCGGACAGCAGCTTTCACCAACGCGATATACACATCTAAACCCAGCGCTGCAATCCTGTCCTTGATGGCAGGTCGAAGGCCCCTCTCGAACCTCCTTGTGTGCAACTCCTCTGTAGAACCATCTCAGCTGCGAACCGCGACAGATTCACGAACCTAGCCTCATACTGGACCACATAAAGGTTCCCCTGAACAAGGGAAAGGAACTCCTCTCGGTATGTATCTCTCAAAGATCTCGAAAAATACTTCTCCAAGAAAACTCTCGTTAAAGCAGCCCACGTATCGTCCACCGTGGTCTTGGCAAACTTCCACCACTCTCTAGCATCCTCCCGCAGTTGGAACACCGTCAACCGCACACGCAAAGCAACCTCCTCGATATCTAGAGTATCGAAGATAGCTGTGGTCACTTCCAACCACTTAGTAGCAACCTTGGGGTCCGGCTCCCCGGAAAGGGTCGGAGGATTCAACCGCCGAAATTCCCTCATAGCCACAGTGGCTCTTGGCTCAAGAGCCCTAACTTCAGCCCTGGATGCCTCAGCCATAGCTCTCATAGTGGCAAGCATCTCTTGCATGGCGTCAGCACCACCCACTTGTTCCTATAGGGCATGAACGTCTCCCTTCTCTGAAACCTGAACATAAGCACGACCTCGGCC
Organism: Heliamphora ciliata; assembly: GCA_032360265.1. NCBI lineage: Eukaryota > Viridiplantae > Streptophyta > Magnoliopsida > Ericales > Sarraceniaceae > Heliamphora > Heliamphora ciliata. The sequence continues at coordinate 9,553 of JAUMHN010447363.1, forward strand.
ATAGCCTCGGCCACGACCTCGTCCCCGCAGTCCCTGCGTGGACATAATTCTATATAAAGCAAATAATGAGATAAGCTTTCATACAACATGCTACTGCGTAACATAAGCACATAAGCAGGTTAACACATGACCACTTAAGGCGACGCAACACATCTCACATACCGAGGAGAATCAACAAGACAGACGCGTCAATTTGGATAACCTATTCGGATTCCCTGCTAGAAAACACGTCGGCCAAATGCGTCTCTAACTTGGCTCCCAAATTTGTTGTTCCAAACGCCCAAAGGCAAGACTAATCTATCTCAAGACCCAACCTCCATACTCATAGATACACCAACTATCATGCTTATCAGGCTATCAACATGTCATAAAAACATTTAGACACATGCAAGCAAGCATACACAATCAACCTCACCAGGTGATAAACCCTCTTTCCATGGCTCTTAGGTATTCGAACCTATAGCTCTAATACCAAGTTGTCACGCCCCAAAACCCAAGGTCACGTGAAAATCCACCAAACACCAGTTTTATGAAAATAGATTTTCATACATTCAAATCCACCTGTTGAAATCAAATGAAACCCCATATGCATCTCTTATAAACAGTAAACATATAATTTCAACATGCATACAGTATATCGCCTTATGGCGTACAAAACCTGCCTTCAGGAACAGGCATACCAAAAAGGAAAACTACACAAGTCTTCTGCCATTCGTCACCATGGGCACCACAAGATCTACTCAAGATCATTCTCCATATCATCACTTGAAAATGATTTTGTACAGAAAATCACACGTGAGCCGAAACCCAATAGAAATACACTATAAAGCTGTAAAGCAGGATATGCAATCATATGGTGGGAGCTAACTCAACCACAAGTAAAACCAAGCATTAAAACTAATGCTAGCAACAGTTGAAGAAAATTATAATTAAAACATTGTTTTCCACTCAAATCACATAACCGAGGAAAACAGGATAAAAACAGTTTGCTCCACACGGGCCACACAACCGAGGAGAAAATAAAGTGAAATCCTATGTACCGACTCCGTCACAAGGGAATAGATGTAGCAACTATAGATTCCTGCTCTTTTACCAAATCCCTACACATCGTAGGACTGGTTAGGTAAATGCAAGTTCTACACGAAACCACGACAACGTAACAACTCAGTTTACAGGCCCGAAACCTGAGGGAACAAAGCACCCAACCGCCTAGTTTACGGGGATTAACCCGAAGGACCAAGGTACCTACCCTGCGCATGTTTTCGGACTTACACCGAGGGCAACTCATGCCACATACCCGATATCCCGGTACATCTAGAGAAACATTTATCAAAACCAAAATCTTTTCACATTTGTACACAGATCCATCCATCAACATGGAGATCAAACAAATCTACAGA
>JAUMHN010447373.1:0-10951 GCA_032360265.1 Heliamphora ciliata
TTATGGGTTTTAATCTCACAACATCAAACAATTACCACGAATCTCATCCAATAAGATTTTTAGCTTATTTAAAGTTCCTGTCAATCTCTAGGCAACTTAGAATTTCATATTATTCTAGTTCAAATTCGACACAATTTAAAGCAAAACACCTTAATTAATCTATATCCTACCTCTTGGAGTCTCAAATTTCAGTTTTATATCTCATTTCTTCGAGTTGAGCATTCGACAATATTTCAGTGAAGTCTTCCAATATTAAACCAATACTCAGGATTTCATAGAGTTTTAGAAAATTCAACACAAATCAAAATAAAGCACACAAGTTAGTCTAGATCCTACCTGATTAAACCTCAAGAGCTTCAAAATTTATCCAATTCTGTCACCTAGGGTTTCAGCTACCAAGATATTCTGCTCCTTGAGTCTCAGCCAATTTAGGTTACGGCACCATGAAGTTTCAAATGGGTTGATTATGCCTTAGTTCTTCCCCAGCGGCCTTTGAATGGATGTCTTGATTCACCAATTGTTGGAGAGCAACAAGTGGTTCCTGAGGCTTCACGACTATAGAAGCCAAGAAAGCCGAAAGAGAGAAAGAAAGAGATAATGGCGCCGCCAGCAGTGTTGTCTGGTGGTGGTCGGGGTGGGCTCGCTGGTGGTGCTAGGTGGAGGAGGCAGCGCCAATACTCGCGACGGTGAGGCAAGGGAGGCGCGGTGGTTGCACGTCGCGCACATTTCTCCGTTCTCTCCTCTCTGCCATCGACAAACAGAGAAGGCGTCTGGGGAAGGGGGAACCTATGAATCTCTCATATATATGTTTCTCTCTCTCTCACTCTCTCGATCTCTCGATCTCCTTCTCTATCTGTCGATCTCTCTCTCTCTCTCTCTGTCTCTCGATCTCTCCCGAAGCGTCTTAGCTTCGGCTGAGATGCTAACAATATTATTTTCCTTATTTTTTATTATTTTTATTTTATTTCATTTTTTTTAGAGAATCCCATACTCATGCCTTATTTGTTCCAATAATTTATAGTACTAGTATTTCCAACCATTAATTAATCCTTAGACCCGATTTTAATTTAAATGACCTTACTTGATTTAAATCGTAATTAATTCTTCCGGTAATTTATTCATGTCAATTTACTTAACCCAAATAAAATAAACGTACTAAATTATGATTCGAAACTGCTTTCAATAATTTAATTACATCACAATAAATAACTAAAAAAATAAAAATGTACCGGGTCGCTACATAGACATTCTGATAGTCACCGTAAAAATTCACCTTTTAATCTCACTTCACAAATGCAAATAAGTAGGGGTGAAACTGGTAATAATATTAATTTTTCGTGGGAACAAATCCACGCACAAAATTCTATTGTTGATTATATAATAAAACAAGAACAACCATTTTCAATGAGTGAACAACCGCATTTGAAGAAATGATACAAACCAGATTTGTTTCGCAATTTCAATGTTTTTCTAGAAATACTACAAAAAATAGAGTTTTAAGTAGATTTGATGAAATTAAAATCGAGTTGATGGATTTATTTACAAATTTAAAAGAAAAATTAGTTTAACTTCTGATTTATGGACTGTTAGAAATGCTCAAGAATTTCAATGTATTACGCCACATTTTATAGATAATGATAGAAATTTATGTAAAAGAAAATTTTCATTTAAAACTATAGAATTTTCCTATATCGGTCATTCTTTAGATATAGTTATTGGACAAGAACTAATTACGTGGGGCATTGCATCAAAAATATTTGCTATTACTTTAGGTAATGTTTCTTATAATAATGAATGTATTAATTATTTAAAATGTAATTTACAGCTTCCAATATCTTGTTCTTTATTTCATGTTCATTGTTCCGCACATATTTTAAATCAACTCTTCTAGCATTACTATTTATACATCTTGTTGCTAACCTAACTCTTTCAAGAGACTCATTGCAATATATTACAACTAGCAATAAAAAAAAAAGCAATTGATTTATTTTTTGAAATGAATATAGAAAGAAATCTTAATTCACCAATGCCTAGTGATTAGGATAATTTAAATGTATATAAAAAATTGTATAAAATTTTTGATCAAGCAACAAAATTATTTTATTTTATTTACATTCCTACTACTCTATTAGTTTTACTACAATTAAAACATATTAGCGCAATATTTGATGAATTTTTAATCAATCCAAATTATTATCAAATGATATTTAGTGTGAGACCCTGACCTGTTTTCTTGTTTTGGCGTTTTCAGACGCGCATTACGTGTTTTCATTCGAGCATATTTTTACTGCTTTTGATGCATGATCGAGCTTAGATATGCATGCGGGGTAGGTTTCCAGGGCCGTGGGCCATTGTGGTGCGAATCTCAAAAAATTTCAAAAAAAAGATATTTTGGAGGCCTATAAATATCTGGAGTTAGATATTTTCAAAACTTAACTCCTAAGTTTCTTCCTTTTTCTCTATGCCTTCTCTTTAACTTCTCGGGGACCCGGGGCTCGATTTTCAACGATTCAACAGCGAATCCTCGCAATTGGCAAGGTGGGCAACGCATTCATCCGGACAGAATTTTATTCTGATGAAGCTCGATTTTGCACGTGGATCGAAACGTCGAGTTTTTAACTCACCGAGGTAGGATTATAGACCTGTATGCTTTATAAGGGTGCTACGTGTAATCGGGTGTCTTTTTACCAATCGAATTGTTGAAGATCTGAGTTTATGTTAAAGTTCAATTTTGCGTATAAAATCTATTTTTCATAGTTTTCGGAGGATGAAATCGTGTTTCGAGAGTTTTTTTCGTAGTTTTGGTGTTTGGCTCGGGTGTAGGCACGTCCGAGGGTGTCCAGAAGGTGTTTGGAGGCTTAGATTTGTGGTTGAGATGGTGGTATGTGAGTGTTTAAGAGGTTTGGGGGTTTAAAACACCAAGAATAGGAAATCTGGGTTGTTCTTAGGTAGAAGGGCTCTCAAGCTCCTAGCGGGCGCCTAGCGAGCACAGCTCTCTGTTGGAGAGGCGCTCAAGCGCTCTGCGAGCGCCTAGCGAGCGTCGGGTCTGCAGGGTTATTTTTTGGCATTTTTCTTTTGATCATATCTCCCTCACCCGGACTCGGAATTGGGTCATTTTTGTGTTCAAATTGAAGCCCCGGAAGTCTTCTTTTCAATGACACCTCTCCCACCTTAAAATACTTTTTGTAGAAAAAGTTATGATCAAAAGAGTGAAGGTATATCAAGATTTTCAAGCCGTTTTTCACCCGTTTTTGACCGAATGTTTGGGTAAGGTTGTTGTTCATCCTTGTTGCCCTTTTTAATCAAGTTTCTTGTTTCTTGGGGTATCGTGGGCATGTGTTGAGCTCTTGTGGGCATCGAGGGTGTGTGTTGAGCTTGGTTGGGTCTAGGCTGTTGTGTGATAGTGATTCAGTGGTTGGGTTTGGTTTTTGATTGGCGTTATATGGTATTCAATTGATTAATTTATGAGAATTAATCGGTTCAAATACTTGTGGATTCTTTTTGGGGTTCGGTTGGTCGTGTGGTGGTGTCCAAAGTCGTGTTGTGGCTTCGGGTGTGTGTTTAGATGCCGTCCTCGTGGGTGACGTGCATGGTGAGACGTGGGTGTGATGTCATGGTTTGAGGTTATATGGCTATGTGTGTGCTTATAGCTAGCTTTATGCATTTATAATTATTTATTTATGCATGGTTTATGTAAGTGGATTACATGATTTGGTAGCGTTGTGTGTAACGAGGTTGGTCGTGTGGTGGCGTTGCTTCTTTTAGCTAGCTTCTAGCATGTTTTGTTTATATTGCATGCTTGTCTATTTTCTGTTGAGCCTTGGCTCACGGTGTGGGATAAAATATTTTCAAGTACCGATCACGCACGTTGACTCGGGGTTGCTGGTTGCTCACGCTTGGTGGAAATATGCCAGGACTATTGCAGGAGTTACTTGGGCAGCTTTTATAAGAGTGTTTCTGGAGAAATACTTTCCAGCTTCGAGGAGAGATTTGTATAGGGTGGAGTTCTACGCTCTTACCCAGGGGACGATGGACGTCATATAGTATGAGTCCAGGTTCACGTGCTTGACCCGGTTTCCACTTGAGTTGGTGAGCACAGACGTGCTACGTTCTATAAGATGTGAGTCGGGTCTGAGACCAGTGATCAGAGAGCGTGTGGTTGCGCTAGGACTTCGGGTGTTCACAAAGCTGGTAGAGGCAGCAATGAGGGTGGAGAACACCATGATTGAGATTTAGGCTTCCAGGGAGGCCAGGACACCACAGAGTGGGACGGAGGCGCAGATAGGTGGGCAATCCAGTAAGAGGAAGAGGTCTTTTGGCACTAGTTTTCACCCATCTGGGTTACCACAGCAGTTTTTAGCACCAGCACCATCAGTGGTTTCATTTGGGAGGCCAAAGCAGAGGGAGTTGATTTGCTATCAGTGCAGGCAGTCGGGGCATCGTGTGTCAGAGTGCCCACAGCCGAGGCAGTCCCAGGGTTCATGGAGTCAGTCACAGGGGAGGAAACATATTTGATATGGATGTGGCCAGCATAGACATATTCGTAGGAACTATCCCCAGAGAGAGAGGAACACCAGAGGGTTCGTATGTGTGGGACCGACAGCAGCACCCAGCAGTTTAGACTTCCCGAGCGACGATAAGTGGGGGTGCTTCAGTTCAATCGGTGCGGCAGCCGACAGCGCCGAGTTCTGGCGGACAGGACAGAGTGGGGTTGTCTCGAGTGTATTCTCTTACAGCTCACGGTTCTTCGAGGGCACTGGTCGTGCCGGAGGATGCTGATATGCCTTCAACGAGCAGAGAAATTTTTTGAGTTTGCAAGCTTTAGGCCAGTTCATCATTGCATCTGTTCGGGGTTGGTTAGGGACCCCGAAGATGGTGTGCTGTGGTGAGGTAGTGGTTGGTGAAGTTGTGAGGTCGGGAGTGTTGTAGATCCTAAGTCTTTGAGATAGTTGGCCATGGTTTAGGATGCCTAACCTTGTTTGACTATATCTAAGGAATGGTTTGGCTGACCATCTCGTGTACCTGTGTTGATTGTGATCACCGGGTTGTTTCCTTGACCTTGAGTTGAATTTCGGGGGCAAAATTCCTTTAAGAGGGGTAGAGTTGTGAGACCCTGACCCATTTTTTTTTTGGCATTTTTGGACACGCATTACGTGTTTTCATTCGAGCATGTTTTTACTGCTTTTGATGCATGATCAGGCTTAGATATGCATGCAGGGTAAGTTCTCGGGGCCATGGGCCATTATGGTGCAAATCTCGAAAAATTTCAAAAAAAGATATTTTGGAGGCCTATAAATATCTGGAGTTAGATATTTTCAAAACTTAACTTCTCGGGGGCCCGGGGCTCAGTTTTTGACTATCCAACAGCGGATCCTTGCTATTGGCACAGTGGGGAACGTGTTCATTTGGACAGAATTTTATTCTGACGAAGCTCAATTTTGCACGTGGATCGAGACGTCGAGTTTTTTACTCACCGAGGTAAGATTCTAGACCTGTATGCTTTATAAGGGTGCTACGTGTAATCGGGTATCTTTTTACCGGTCGGATTGCTGTAGATATGAGTTTATGTTAAAGTTGGGTTTTGCGTATAAAATCTATTTTTCATCATTTTTGCTAGATGAAATCATGTTTCGAGAGTTTTTTTCATAGTTTTGGTGTTTGGCACGGGTGTAGGCACGTCTGAGGGCGTCGAAAAGGTGTTTGGAGGCTTAGATTTGAGGTTGAGATGGTGGTTTGTGAGTGTTTAAGAGGTTTGGGGGCTTAGAACACCAAGAACAGGAAATTTGGGCTGTTCTCGGCTAGAAGGGTGCTCAAGCGCCTAGCGGGCGCCTAGCGAGCACTGCTCTCTGCGAGCGCCTAGCGAGCGTTGGGTCCGTAGGGCTATTTTTTGGCCTTTTTCTTTTGATCATATCTCCCTCACCCGGACTCGAAATTGGATCCTTTTTGTGTTTAAAATGAAGCCCGGGAAGTCTTCTTTCCAATGACACCTCTTCCACCTTAAAATTCTTTTTGTAGAGAAAGTTATGATCAAAAGAGTGAAGTTATGTCAAGATTTCAAGCCGTTTTTCACCCGTTTTTGGCCGAATGTTTGGGTAAGGTTGTTGTTCATCCTTGTTGCCCCTTTTAATCAAGTTTCTTGTTTCTTGGGGTATCGTGGGCTTGTGTTGAGCTTGTTTGGGTCCGGGTTGTTGTGTGATGGTGATTCAGTAGTTGGGTTTGATTTTCGATTGGCGTCCTATGGTATTCAATTGATTAATTTATAGGAATTAGTCGATTCAAATACCTGAGGATTCCTTTTGGGGTTCGGTTAGTTGTATGGTGGTGTCAAAAGTCGTGTTGTGGCTTCGGGTGTGTGTTTAGATGCCGTCCTCGTGGGTGACGTGCATGGTGAGACGTGGGTGTGATGTCATGGTTTGAGGTTATATGGCTATGTGTGTGCTTATAGCTAGCTTTATGCATTCATAATTGTTTATTTATGCATGGTTTATGTAAGTGGATTACATGATTTGATAGCATTGTGTGTAACGAGGTTTTGTGCTTTAAAACTCAGAGTTTTATAGGCATGCGTATATGGGTTCTGAGGAACGGATGCATGTAATGCATGTTGCATGAGTTGAAAGTGTTGTGTGAGTCGTGTGTGTAGCATGTGACGTGGTTTGTGATATGTAGTGATAGTACGTGGTTTTATGCGTTTAAATCCTCATTAGGTTATGCATAGGTGTATGGAATGAGATAGATGGTTATGTTAGCTCTGGCTAACGGTGATTACGTTAGGGTTATGACCCTTCGGTTAAAGTTTGAGAAGATTAAGACTGGGTTACGACCCTTTAGTTAAAGCCCGTAAAGAAGCGTTTGATAGGGCTACAGTCCCTCGGTGCAAGTCTGTAAAGAGGTATTCGTTAGGGCTACAGTCCCTCGGTTAAAGTCCGTAAAGATGCATTGATGAGGGCTACGGTCCATCGGTGAAAGTCCGAGAAGATACATGGATTGCATGAATTGTATTATGGCACAGATAAACCAGTTTTCAAATTATTTTTCAAGGCTCCTGTGAGAGAGTCTAATGATGGTTTGTACCCTCGCTTTCGCTTGCATGTGAAACTATTTTAAAGGCTTGAAAGAGAGTCTAAAACTGCACTTCGATTTCCTAGATTGTTTTGTTTATATTGCATGCTTGTTTAATTTCTGTTGAGCCTTGACTCACGGTTTGGGATAAAATATTTTCAAGTACCGATCACACACGCTGATTCAGGGTTGCTGGTTGGGAGCGGAAGAGTTATAGTCTTCCCTTTTGTCTTTCTGTTACATGTATGTTGTAACATGTTTTTTTGGTGTTGGAACCGTGTAGTGTAAGCTTTTAGTGTTGGAGCCTTGTAATGTATGTCGTTTGGCGTTTACATACAATGCATGTATGGTTTTAATTGAGAGTGTAATCTCGGGTTGGGTATCATGTTTGGTTGTTTTAGGGTGTTTCACGTGACCCGAAGTTTGGGGCGTGACATTTAGTATGAAAGATAAATTTGATAAATATTATAATAAAATAATATATATTTTTGGAATAGCTTGCATACTAGATCGTATGAGTAAAAATATTGGTTTATAATATTTTTTAGAAAATATTTATGGTAATACAAACCAACTTGACCCAATAAATTAAACACTTAAATATTTATATGATGAATATAAAATGCATATAATACCTCAATCAACACAACCCGCAATTAGGTCTTCATCTCGAAGTCGTAACGACGATTGGTCTATAAGAAAAAATAGGCGACTTTCTGTGTTGTCATGCCCCAAACTCCGGGCCACGTGAAACACCCATAAACAACCAAACATACATCCAACCCAAGAATACACTCTCAAAGTCAACATACATGCATTGTCTATAAACGTCGAACGAAAAACATTACAAGGCTCTAACGCCGAGAAACATGTATTAAAGATACATGATATAGATAGAAACAAAAAGGAAGACTATAACACCTCCACCTCTCCAGCACCTCCAGATCAACCTGCGTGACTAGTGCCTGAAGAAAAGCAAATCCCACATTGTGAGCCAAGGCTCAGCAGAAACTAGACAGGCATGCAATATAAACAAAATATGTTAGGAAATCGAAGTGCAGGTTTAGACTCAAAAATTATGGGATAACACCAAAAACTACTGGATAACACCGAATCATCACATTCATACTAAACTAGCGTTTAAATGCATAGAACCACGTACTATCACTACGTTTCACAAATTACGTCACATGCTACACACGCGACTCACATAAAACTTGCAACTCATGCAACATGCATCACATGCATCCGTTCCTCATATTCCATAAAACCCTGCCTATAAAACTTCAGAGTCTTAATGCACGCAATCACGGTATACGTAACAATACCAAAACATGTAATCCAATTACATAATCCATGCATAATAAACCACAGTTATAAATGCATAAAGCCAGCTATAAGCGCACATAGCCATATAACCTCAAACCATGACATCACCCGTCACAAAATCTGACATGACATCACATGCCACACACCAGTCATTCAATACCCGAACGACCCATCCACACACCCGGACAACCAACACCTAGTCCAGAGATCAACACCTAAACCTCCCTCAAGCCGATTCTTACCAGAACCCAACCTTAAAACTGAACCACGGACCTACACGTCCTAAACATAACCAACACGTACACAACTGTGCCACAACTCCCAAAATCTAACCATGCACGTCAACCCAAGGACAACATCTAAACGGTACACCCGAGGCCACAACACGACCCCCAAACCACCACACGATCAATCGAACCCCAAGAGGAATCCACAGGTATTTGAATTAACTAATTCCCATAAATTAATCAATTGAATACCATAGGTGTGAGACCCTGACCCGTGTTAATTTTTGCGATGTTTTCTGATGCGTTAGTTATGGTTTTAACCGTTGTAGAACTGCATGTTTAGAGTTGGCTTATACGTACTATGCATGCTTGGGTTTGGTTTTTGGCTTTTGATTTGGGTTTGCTCCAGTGTTGACCGTTCGAGCGGTGGGAGACCGCTCGAGCGGGGTGGTGCCAGAGTGTTGGGCTGGTGGGTGACCGCTCGAGCGGTGGTTGTGTGCTCGAGCGGGGTGCTGGCAAAGGGATATGTCGGCAGGGGTCCGCTCGAGCCGTGGGAGCGCGCTCGAGCGGTGGTGCTTGGGTGTAAAAGTTTATAATGGTTGTAAAATATCTTTTTGAGCTAAACAAATATCTTTTCAAGCCTATCTCCTTTCTCTCTTGTTTTCTCTGCCTTCTCTCTAGCTTTCGGGGGTCCCGGGGCTTGGCTTTTGGTAATCTAGTTGCAGATCCGTGATCTACGCGACGAAAGCTTCGTGTTCATCCGGACGGATTCTCATTTGGACGAAGTGTGTTTTTAAGGCGTCGAGCTTTTAGCTCTTCGAGATAGGATCCTAGACTCTCATGTCTTATAAGGGTGCTAGGGGTAATCGTGGGTATTTTTACCGGTTAAATCTGCATGAAAACTCGTTTTATGTTTTAAATCGGGTTTTGGTTTAAGAAACGGGGTGTGTGTTGGTTTCGGTGAATGAAATCGGGTATCTGGTATTTTCGTGAGGTCTTTGTATTATGCCTGGGTGTGTGTATGTCCGAGGGTGTCAGAAGGGAGTTGGAGGCTCCGTGTTGTCGTTTGGTGGTTGGGTTCTTGGTTTTCAATTGGTGTCTTTGGGTATTCAATTGATTAATTTATGGGAATTAATTGATTCAAATACCTTAGGATTCCTTTTGGGGTTCGGTTGGTTATGTGGTGGTTTTGGGGGTCTTGTTGTGGCCTCAAGTGTGTGTTTGGGTGTCGTCCTTGGGAATGATGTGTTTGATTAAATTTGGGTATGAGATGTAGACATGGGTTGTTGGGTGCACGGTTGGGTGCGTGGTTTGCTGTTGGGTTTGTGTTGGCCCGGGTGAGCGTCGTGGGTCTATGATGATCGTGCTGGGAATGTTTGGGCCAGTGGTGGTCGTAGGGGTTGTCCCGTGAGGGGATGTCGGTTTGTTTCGGCGGGTGGCATCGTGATGTATTGTTATACATGGTTATGTGCATATTTATAACTATTTATTTATGTACGGAACACGTAAGTGGATTGCGTAGTTGTGATTTCAACCGTTATGTGTAATGTAGTTTATGCTTTAAAACTTAGAGTTTTATAGGCATGTGACGTGGTTTGTGGAATGCCGTGTTGATACATGGTTATATGCTTTAATTCCTGCTTTAGGTTTGCATATGTGTATAATATGGATTAGATGAATCTGTGATCCAGTAAATGTAAATCCTGGTTAATGATGCACGTGTGCATGTGTGGGTGTATGAGGTAGGCTGCGAAAGTCGGTGCACGTGGTAGGCTGCGAAAGCTGGCATATTTGGGGTTGCGGTCCTTCAGTGAAAGTCCGAGAAGATTCATTAGTTGGGCTGTGGTCCTACGGTGAAAGTCCGTGAAGATATGTATTGCATGGGTTGCGTGCGTGGTGTGTGATACCTGCCGAATCGAAACGAGATCCTGATGAAGCATGGGTGTGGATGTGTGTGCGATATCTGAAGGTTGAAACGAGGTCCTGAAGAGGCACGTGCTCATGGATTGCATGTACTGCATATTGGGACGGATACACCAATTTTAAAAAAAAATTGTATTATCGGTCTACAGGAGTTGAAATATTGTATTAACGGCCTACGGGAGTCGTAATACTCGAATCATTTTCAAGGCTTTGATGAATCAAAAAATGGTTTTTATCCTCGCTTTCCCTTGCATGTGAAAATGGTTTTCTGGCTCTGGTGAGTCATGATCTAAAATAGTTTTCAAATTGTTTTGTTGGCTTGAAAGAGAGTTGAAAACTGCACTTCGTTTATCGAGCATGTTTAGCTTATATCGCATGTGTTGTTTAGAATCTGCTGAGTTTTGGCTCAC
>JAUMHN010447394.1:0-10949 GCA_032360265.1 Heliamphora ciliata
GTAATGTCTCCATATTTTGAGTGCGAAGACAATTGCAGCCAATTCTAGATCATGGGTAGGATAATTCTTCTCGTGAGACTTTAACTGTCTAGATGCATATGCTATCACTTTTCCATGTTGCATTAAAACACAACCCAACCCTTGGTGTGATGCATCACTATAGACTACAAAACCTTCATTGTCTGATGGGAGGGTGAGTATAGGAGCTGACACCAACTTAGACTTTAGTTCTTGAAAACTGCGTTCACATTGGTTAGACCATTCAAACTTCACATTCTTTTGGGTTAATCGAGTCAAGAATTTTGCGATTAAAGAAAAGTCTCGAATAAATCTTTGATAATAACCAGCTAAACCCAAAAAGCTACGTATCTCTATTACGTTGGTTGGTCTTGCCCAATTTACTATAGCCTCAATCTTTGCCGGATCTACTTGGATTCCTTCCCCAGATATAACATGACCTAAGAACACCACTCGGTCCAACCAAAATTCACACTTAAAGAACTTTGCATACAGTTTGTGGTCCCTTAGAATTTGTAAAAAAATCCTCAAATGTTCCGTGTGTTCTTCCTTACTTCGTGAATATATCAGAATGTCATCAATGAATACAATCACAAATTTATCCAGAAACTTCTTAAACACCCGATTCATCAAGTCCATAAATATTGCGGGCGCATTAGTCAACCCAAAAGGCTTTACTACAAACTCATAATGACCATAGCGAGTTCTAAAAGCAGTCTTAGGTATGTCTAATTTTCTCACCTTCAATTGATGATACCCTGACCTCAAATCGATCTTCGAGAATACTTTTTCTCATTGTAACTGATCGAAAAGATCATCTATCCAGGGCAAGGAATATTTATTCTTGACAATTATTCTATTCAATTGTCGGTAGTTAATACACATCCTTAATGCCTTCTTCTTAACAAATAGCACGGGTGCTCCCCAAGGTGAGGCACTAGGCCTGATGAACCCTTTATCCAACAATTCTTGTAATTGCTCCTTCAATTCTCCTAGCTCCGCAGGAGACATCCTATAGGGAGGGATGTGTCGTACAATGGTATAGATCAATAGTAAACTCCACTTCTCGTTCTGGGGGTACTCTAGGCAGGCATTTTGGGAACACATCTGGGAACTCACGGACTACTGGTATTTCTGAAAGTTCTTTTCTTTTCATTTCTGTGTCTACCACGTGCGCCAAAAACCCATAATAGCCTTTCTGTAATAACTTTGAAGCCTTAATGGCTGACACAATATGAACAGTATCCCCTTGAAAAACAAATTCCACTTCTCCGGGTATTATGAAGCTTACTTTCTTCTCAAAACAGTCTAGTGATGCATAGTAGGAGGACAACCAGTCCATCCTGAGAATTAGGTCGAAATCTTTCATGCCTAAAGGCATCAAATCTATCATCATGTCTTTGTCTCCTATCTTTAACAAATAATTTTTGTACACACTTCTGATGATGACTTCTTCTCCTACTGGAGTAGCAATTGTTATTATGCAACTAAGAGGTTTCATCTCTACAACTCCTACTTGTTTTATGAATGTGGGCGATACGAATGAATGTGTAGATCCAGGGTCTATCAGAACATATGCGGTTTGATTAAAGGCTATAAGTGTACCTGTCACCACATTAGGAGTAGCCTGTGCATCTTGTCGAGTAATGGCGAACACCCTTCCTAAAATTCTTAACGGCTCCATTGGTCCCTTTTCTTTATTCTGTTCATTCCTTGTTGATCCGTTATTCTCCATTCTTTTACTTCCAATGGATGACTGTGCAGCCGACTGTGCTGCCCTTCCCGATTGTCCACATTGAGTGGCTATATGTCCTGGTTCACCACAGCGATAACAAATGATTCCTAGATTAAGTTTTGGACAGTCCCTTTTAAAGTGATCTGTAGCCCCACACTGGAAACATCCATTCATTTTTGGCTCTATTGTGCCATCAGATAATCCTTTGTTTATTTTCTCGAAATTTGGTATTGCGAGCAGTAGATTGGTAACTCTGACTTCGGAAAGCTAGTGGCTTGGCGGTGTTATTTTTGGAATTATGTCTTCCTGTGCTTCTCAGCGGAAAAGTATTACCAAACTTGCGTTTCTTGAAACTTTCTCATCTTCCTTCTACTTCCTTCACATCTTTCTCTATCATCCGAGCTTTGTTTACTAGACTTGCATAACCACTGATTTCAAGGACAGTCAACCTGGTCCTTATTGGGAAGTTCAGTCCTTTCTGAAATCTCCTACACTTTGTCTCCTCGTTAGGTATTAATTGTATAGCATACCGAGACAATTCCATGAACTTCATCTCATATTCGGCCACACTCATTCTTTCTTGCTCCAAGTCGATGAATTCTTGTTCCTTCTCATATTTATATGTTACAGGTTTGTACTATTTATTAAATGCCTTCTCAAACTGACTCCAGAAAATCTTTTGGGATATAAGGGGTTCGACTCCTGGTACCGGCATCTTCAATAACTTTTCTGTAGCTTCCCACCAATGGTATGCCTCGCCTCTAAACATGAAGGCTACAAGGTCAACCCGTTCATTCTCAGGTACTCCTAGTCTATCCAAGATGCGTACCGCACTTTTCAGCCAATTTTCTGCTTCCATTGGATTAAGAGTTCCTACAAATTCTTTAGCACCCAAATCATTAAACCGTTTCATTATGGAGTTTCCCGTCCTCTTTACTTGGGTAGCGATCCATCTTGCATTTTGCTCCGTTAGTCTTCCTATTGCTTCTAGCATTCTCGTAGTTGGATCAAGTTGTATTGGTCCCATTTGGGAAGATGCGTCTTGTTGTGATCCTATTTGGAAATATGCTTCTTGTTGTACTTCATTAGGAATTGACGATGCCCCTTCTAAATGTTCCATACTTTATCCTATTATAAGAAATGAATGGATTTAAGATTCGACACTAGAGCCTAACCCAGCACATAAAGACAGTCGAACAAGAAAATCGAGGGTTATCTTCCCAATCTGACAACATACTTAGATTTCCAATTAGGAACCTACACCTGCAGAACGCGTTTCCCAAATGGACTTCAAAGCCAGTCAATCAAACGTCCGAAGACAAGGGTCTGTTATTCCAAGATCTATACCAAAACTCAAAAAGACGCACCTATCCTACGATCCATCACATACCAAACTCTGACAAGTCTATAGAATCTAAAACCTAGGGCTCTGATACCAAAATTGTCACACCCTTTTCAAAAGCACAAAATCGATAAAGAATATTATCACATCCTGAGATTGCACATTTTTTCCTTCGCATTACAGCTAAGGTAGTGACTAAAGGCATTCAACTGAGACATGAATTCTACTAACTTTTTTATACCCAAACCGGCGTATACCAAACAAAATTATCAAACTGGAATTCTTTATTTATAGGAAACAAGCAACTGTACATGCTTCGGATACGCTATCCTATATTCCCAAACCAGCGTATAAAAACATTAACCACGAGCCCGAGATTATACACTTGATGACTATGGTGGACTAACTCTAGCTATCCCTGCTATCTGCAACCACAAAGGTTACAGGAGAGTGCATTTAGTATTATAATAAACAAAATAAAAAAATAGTCAATCTACTAAAATATCATGTTTTCCATAAAAAAAAGTAAGATATTGCATCCACTTGTCATAAAATTTCATAAATAACCTTATCCAGCGTTTTAGGATCTCACAAGTTATAACAAATTTTTTTCAATCTTTGTAAAAGTAGCACTTTAGGCTCAACAACCACAAATTATGGAATTCATTGTCTCAAATAAAGTTTCTGGCATAACCACCTCAATGCAAAATAATCATGTCTCATTCACAACTCATACCCAACAGTGACCAAGTAGTCATCAACCTCACGACCAGGAGTTCTGACGGTACCGTAACCTCAATTCTCAATGCACGGATTAGCAACGTGATGGAATGAGGGCCACTCTCCACCAAGCACAAGTGGTATGTATTGTTCGGGACTTATAACCCACAAAGCTTTTAAGGTAAAAACCCCCGCTCAACGGAAAACCTCCCCCATAGGAAGCAACAACACCCATAATTGGGCAACCTCTCCTAATGGGATATAAAGGGCCAGAAATCCTTATAACTAGGCACTTTGGAACAGTAGCACATTATCAAAAATCTTCCTTTTACATACTCATACTTTGTAAAAAGTGCAGATAGTATATTTAGAAATATCATGGCATTTGAAGAAAAGATCATGCTATCACAATTTTTCATACTTCAAAACATGGATATAAAACATATTTGAAATATAATCCATGCATTTATGTTCAAAATAATACTTAAGCACTCTCACATGCATTTATATTCAAAATAATACTGCATTTATGTTCAAGATAATACTTAAGCATCTCACCTCGACTTAGGCGTGATAAAACTCTCTCCTTGTTCTTGCTCTCAAAATTTTTAATCCTCCGGTGATAAAATCTCAATGCATAATAGAGAGAGAGAGAGAGAGAGAGCTGGTGGTCGGTGACGGTGGCGGCTGAGCGGCGTCAGGCTCGCGGTGGTGGTGGTGTTGTGTGTTTGGCTTACACGCTCACTGTGTGTGAGATATGATATGTGAGATAGATGTTGCCACCAAGTGCCTTTTATAGACTGGCCCAAATCTTTTTCAATCATTAGTTTTGATTTGATCTTATCCAAATCTTTTTTTCAATCATTACTTTTGATTTAATCTTATCCAGAATCTTATCCAAATTTTTTTCAATCATTAACTTTGATTTGATCTTATCCATAAATCATTACCTTTGATTTGATCTTATCCAAAATCTTATCCAAATCTTTTTCAACCATTACCTTTGATTTGATCTTATTCAGATCTTTTTCAATCATTAACTTTGAATTGATATTATCCAGAATTTTATCCAAATTTTTTTATAATCTTATCAAAATATATACAAAGAAATCTAGAAATATTTAAAATTATTATCGCTATATTATTATTTGTCAGAAATTTTATTTTTACAAATTTTCAACGAATTATCACATAATATATTTTTCTAAGGAGTGACATGTCTTTTATTTTTATTAATTGTCATGGTACGGGTTATTACATAATTCCCTCCGATGACAAGTAATTCCTAAACTCTTCAAAATGATATTTCCCACCACGGTTGGATCATAGTGATTTGATACTTTTACCCAGACGCTTCTCCGTCTCTGTTTTGAATTATTTAAATTTATCAAAATATTCAGACTTACAGTACATCATGTAAATGTATTCATACCTTGAGTAGTCATCAATGAAACTGATGAAGTACTCAAAGCCTATGATGCCCCATCCTCTGGGCACGTCGGGACATACGTAACTATAAATAAGGGACATATTCTAACTGAGTATTCATAATTACATACGATAATTACTACATCATTAATGATTCAGAATTTATTCAAAATACTTAATGATTACAGTCATCCAGAAAAATTAACAAAAGTTACATTATGTCCGTGAAAACAAATCAAAAAAAATCAAAAAGAGAATATTCTACATCTTCAAGCGGCACTGTTGAGGTTGGCTGGCTCCTGCCACTCTCTTCGCTCCTCAAAATCTTTTTCTCCTACGAATGTACCCTCAGCAAACTGTTCTTCTTCTTCTTCACATATAGCACGAATGCCATGAGTCGGAGCCTAAAAGTAAATTTCTTAAACCGTTTAACAAACTCACAATAAAATATCCTATAATACATATCATATAATACCCAATACAAATTTAAGGGTAAAGAGAAGCAATTTACCATTCTTAACAGAGTAAACATATATAAGAACATTTGTGTTAGTGCGTGATGCAGATGAATGCAATGTAGTTGACCAACCCAATGTACTTCTAAATAGTATCAGGAATTCCATGCTGGGAATTACAGACTAGACTTAATGGTACATTGATCACCTAACCTATCTCTACCTCATTGCGAAAGGTAAATGCTAGCCTCGGCTACATGCCTCAACCATTTCACTTAATGGCAACGGCGTGGGGGCGGGCCAACTAGTTTTGTCCATCCTTATCCGAGCCAACCGATCCCACATTAAGGACCAGAATGCTCATTAGGCGTCAACCCAAAGTCTAATTAAAACTAGTGACGAACCCATGGTGCCTAATCCCCCTTTTTATTATAAATAATCTCCCAATTTAATTTCAAAAATCGCAACCAGGGACGCCCTAGATTCACAACCACTGAAAAAATGATTTTCATGTCACCCAACCCAAAATAAATGGTACGAAAGAGACTCCTATAACCCAAGATGAAATGTAAGAATTCTCATGATGTGCAACTTGCTTCTCGTGTGCAATTAAATATAGCATGGCATATAAACATAATATGGCACAGGGTACGACTTGTTAAAGTATAAAGTACAAGCATGCGAAACATAATCATAATTTATGTGACATCAAATCGAACTACTGGCATGAGTTCATTTCATCAAAATTATTATTTTCATACATCAAATATTCACAAAATTCATATAAAGTCTATATACTCAAGTTTCACAAAATATCACGCCATTCGTACACTTAGAAAATTCTAGGTAATTATTTAATTGCTAGTTTTTAAGTTGTGACAGTATTTTGAAGTACCTAGACATGGATTTAATTTCTGAAATTTAAACACCAATTAGATAAAAATATTTTTTACAACTTTTATATTTAGCACTAAGGTTAGATCCTAGGGCAAAAAGGTCATTTGATTTAATTTAGAGAAAATTATTCAGCACTTTACAAAGAAAAGTGCAGAATTGAGGCCTCTGTTGGCCATGGTATTGGGGCATCAATGCAAAGGGAATGGCTCTGATGTTTGGTGAGGTTTTAGTTTAAGATGTCCCCTACAAGTTTCATATTTTGTGCTAGGGCAAGTTGTTTGGAAAATGTTAATTAGTTTGATCAATTTATAAAAAGGGTTCAGTCAGCCTAAAAAGGGTCTGCAGAATAGGTTTTTTACAGAGAATAATCAAAACCTTTGGGGTACCATCCGAGGGCATTTTGGACTGATATTTAGTTAGTTTTAAGTTTAATATGTTAGCTATATTTTTCATGTTTACCACTTTTGAATTTGGCCACTAAAAACTTAGGCTTTTGGTCTCACAAAAATGTGTGACAGAGGGCTCTGTCAGTCACTGAATCTCAACAGTGACTTTGAGAAGTATTTTAACCTATCAAGACTTCATATGCTTGGCTACTATTTTGTGGACAATACGATAAATATGTTCTCTACAAGTTTTCAGTTTTGACCCAAGCTCGGTTCTCACTCTAACTTGGGGTTTTTAGGTCTGCAACTCAAAGTGGTCATGATCTGACACTCTTTGAAAAAAATAACATATCTAGAGTTCTACCCAACGAAATCACTTCAAACCAATTTTGTTTGAAAGAGAACTCAAAAATATAGGTCTGGACATAAAAATTATTTTAAGATCATTTTTCTACAATTAGTTATGATAGTTTAAAGTTTGTGGCAAAAAGTAGGTAAACCTAGAAAATCGGGTTACTTTGGGTTTTGATAGTTTAGCTCATGTGGTGTCCATTTTTGTTGTGTTTTGTTTGCATGCATGTCATAAACTCATATAAACCAAAACTCTAAAATATATTTAAGTCATAAAACTCAAAAATATACACATGTAAAACTTGATCATGCATAAACAGTCCATAAACTACTCCTACGATGCCTTTTTGAGTTATTCTTTATTTCTTATTTTTAGGGTTCATTATAGAGATGGATTAAAGGCTATTTTTATGGGAGGATATCAAAAGGTTTTAGGAGATTTTCCTACCTCTTTTGATGCTTAAAAGATTATAGAAAAATGGGACTTAGCTTCAATACCTTCTCCTTCGACCTTTCCTCCTTCTTCTCTCCTCCTTTCTTCTTCTCTCCTTCTTCTTTGAAAATACTTTTAAAAAAATTGTGGTCTCTCTCTCTCACCCTCTCAGCCGAATGCATGAAGAAGAATAGGGGGCTTATGTCTTGTTTTTATAGAAAAATTATAATGGAGGGATAATTATTACACCTAATTCAAATTTTAAATTTTTCTTTGCTCCTATTGGTTGCATGGGGTGCTGGGTGCTATTTGAGAGATATATATTTAGATTTTTCAGGTGGGAAGTATGCTAGGGCAGGTTTGGGTGGCTCCAAATCGAAATTTGCATTAAATTTGGGTTTTAAATTGAATTTTGGTACTATTTTGTGAAGAAAATGCATAAAACATTAATTTTATGTATCTTTTTGGTATCTAAACTTGCTAAAACCTATTATATTAATGTATTTATATGTAATTTAGTCTTTTCATGATTTATCATAATTTTGATAGCAATTAATTAAATAGGTGTAGGCTTTTAAGCTAAATTAAGCTAGTTTGACTATAATTGACTTTTTGACTTATTTAGTGTGTAGAGACTTTAAATAATTATTTGTTTACTTTTTTTGATCTATATTATTATATTATTATATATATTACTTGTATAAAAAGTATTGGATCAAAATAATACTTAATTTATACCACTTTTTCTCATTTTTAAGCTTAAAAAGGCAAAAAGTAGCTTTTTAGACACATTTCCTTAGGTGGCTGGCCATGCAAGGGCAATTTGGTTATTTTATTATTATTTTGTTTTTATTAATTAATTGTACATAAATATCTGATTTTGGGTATCCATGTGTCAAATTTTGAATTTTTAGCACTTTTTTGCTGTACTAGGGGCAAAATAATCATTTTATCCTAATTATGAGAATTTTTTATTTTAATTTTATATTTTATGTTATTTACATAATTTAAGTTGTCCCGAAACTTTTCTGAGTATTAGAGATTTGCCTCTGAGTATTTGGTCTTTTTAGAGTTTTTGGGTCAAATTAGAGTTTCGGGTTGAGTTAAGATTTCTCACGTTCATGCAGCAATCTAAATTCTCATTATGTATTCATCGCTAATACTAGGTTTTGCGCTGGGTTGTTACAATCTAAGTGGTTACTACTAGGGTCCGAACTGGGGTGTTACAAAGCCATCTCTAACACGGATTGTCATAGGACCACACACATTAGAATGAACCAAAAGTAATGGTCGCTATGTTTTTATGCTCTCACCTTAATTTGTGGCCCTTTGAGCTACCCTCGTGTAGATCTTGAATGAATTAAAAACTCTTTTACCGTGTCTTTATATTCTGAATGCCCCTTTTAAAAACCTCTTATCCTCGTCACGACCTAAAATTGCCCCTAGCACCTCTAGTCCTTCTCATGACCTTAAACTGACTCGTCAGTCCTCGACACGACCTAAAACTATTCCTAGCACCTTCTCGGTCCTCCTCATGACCTAAAACTAACTTTTTGGTCCTCGACACGACCTAAAACTGTCCCTACCATCCTCGATCCTTCTCATAATCATAAGCTAACTCGTCGGTCCTCGACATGACTTAAAAATGTCCCTAGCATCCTCAGTCATTCTCATGACCTTAAACTGACTTGTCGGTCCTCGGTCCTTCTCATGACCTTAAACTCATTCGTCGATCCTCAACACGACCTAAAACTGTCCCTAGCATCCTTGGTCCTTCTCATAACCTTAAATTGACTTGTCGGTCCTCGACACGACCTAAAACTGCCCTTAGCATCCTCGGTCCTCGACATGGTCTAAAATTATCCCTAGCATTTCCGATCCTTCTCATGACCTTAAACTGACTCATCGATCCTCGACACGATCTAAAACTGTCCTTAGCATCCTATGTCCTTCTCATTACCTTAAACTGACTCATCGATCCTCGACATGACCTAAAAACTGTCCCTAGCACCTTCGATCCTCCTTATGACCTTAAACTGACTCGTCAATCCTTGACACGGCCTAAAACTATCCCTAGCATCATCAGTCCTTCTTATGACCTTAAACTGACTTGTTGGTCCTCGCACGACCTAAAATTGCCTCTCAACTCTCGATCCTTGTCACGACCTAAAACTGATAAGATTGCCCCTTCTATAAGTGTTTGGTCCTCTTCATGACCTTAAATTGACTTCTCTGTCCACGCATGACCTAAAACTGCCCCCTAAAATGATTGGTCCTCCTCACAACCTTAAACTGACTTATCAATCTTCGCATGACCTTAAAGTTGCCCCCCCAAGTGTTTGGTCCACCTTATGATCTTAAACTGACTTGTCGGTCTCCGCATGTCCTTAAACTACCCTTAGCCTCATCGGTCTTTTCACGACCTAAAACTGATTGATATTTCCTCAGTCCGTGTTATGATCTTAAAATTTTCTTGCATCATACCTGTTTGCATTGCACTATACTTGTCATGCATCATGATTAACCTGTTTGCATCATATGCATTGCCCCAAGAACTACGACTAGTTTGATCCCTTACAAAAGGGGTACGTAGGAAGCTCGATGAAAATTCGAGTTTGACCACGCTTTTCTCTATGTTTTATTTGTGCCTAAGATTAGCGGGTTGTTCAAATGGTTTGTCTTTGGAGTTTTGATATTTACTTGTACTACGAGTTGCTACAAGCTTTGTCAAAGAGGGGCAACTGTAAACACCCCAATCTAACCATACCAAATCTTAGGCACCCGCTTCGAATGCGCCCCAATGACGAAAGTATGAGAATCATGCTCAAAAATACTTCCAAGCAAGCAAAATCAAGAATATGGCTCAAAATCTAAAAATCCTAAAAACACCTTCAGGACATGACATTCCCATTCACATGGCCACCACATTTTTGAAAATCTTAGAACAGGTCGTGTCCTTACTTTCATAGCCGTAACCTTTTTTGAATACCCTAAACCAAGCCGTGACTTTTGTTGTTACGGTCGTTTCTTTTTTATCTAGGTTATGACTTTTGAAAGTCACAGCTGTCATTTTTACTACCATAATGGTAGTGGCCTGCACCGTACAAAAGCAAAAAGGTAGCGGTCATCACTATTCCCCCTGTTTGGATAGGTGGTAGAATCCTAGAAGGGTTTGTGTCGCTCG
>JAUMHN010447403.1:0-10949 GCA_032360265.1 Heliamphora ciliata
GGGTACGACATGATTCTTGGAATGAATTGGCTCTCTGGACATCGCGTTATCATGGATTACCGACAGAAGAAAATATAAGCACAAGCAGAGGATGGCACTACCGTGCGAATTCAGGGAGAACAACGCGAAGTCTTTACCCCAAGTATTGCGAAGGAGCGCGAATCAAATAACTTTGTAGGAAGATTAACCTGCCTGCTTGCTAGTAGAAATGTCTCATCAACCCCGGAGTTACCACGAGTCGTGTGTGAATATGAAGATGTATTCCAAGAAGAACTACCTGGATTACCCCCACATCGTGATGTCGAATTTTCGACAAAGCTCCAACCTGGAACTGCACCGATTTAGAACGCAGCACACCGGATGGCTCCTGTCGAGCTAAGAGAGTTAAAGGACTAACTTAAAGAATTGCTCATAAAGATTTTATCTGTCCAAGTACATCATCGTGGGGAGCACCAACATTACTTGCCACGAAGAATGATGGAACCTTACATCTTTGCATCGACTACCGTCAGTTGAACAAAGTAACAATCAAGAATTAATACCCTTTACCCCGCATAGACGATCTCTTCAACCAGCTTCGAGGGTCAGCCTGTTTCTCAAATATCGATCTACGCTCAGGCTATCACCAACTCCGAGTTAAAAAGGAAGATATTTCGAAGACAGCCTTTAGAACACGATATGGACACTATGAGTTCGTGGTGATGCCTTTTGGATTGATGAATGCCCTAGGAGTTTTCATGAGTTTGATGAACAAACTTTTTTAGCACTACCTCGACCAGTTTGTAGTAATTTTTATAAATGACATCTTGGTATATTCAAGGACTGGGGAAGAACATGAGCAGCATTTAAGGATTGTTTTGCAGAGCCTAAGGGATTCACAACTCTATGCGAAGGCAAGCAAGTGCGAATTTTGGTTACATGAAGTGAAATTTCTAAGACACGTGGTTTCTAAAGAAGGAATAGCTATGGATCAAGCCAAAGTGGAAGCCGTTTTGGATTTGAAGCCATCCGAGAACGTCTTTGAAATTCGTAGTTTCTTACGACTAGCTAGATATTATCGAAGGTTTATCCAAGATTTCTCCAAACTGGCGCGACCAATGACAAAATTAACATAGAAGGGAGTGAAGTTTGAATGGAGCGATAAGTGTGAGATGGCTTTTCAGGAACTTAGGAAAAGATTGACTAGCTCTCCTATCCTAATCATACCTTAAAGAAAGGTTGGATATACAGTTTATTGCGACGCGTCTAAGGAAGGCTTAAGATGCGTGCTGATGCAAAACGGTAAGGTAGTAAGTAGCCTATGGGTCAAGACAGTTGAAACCTCACGAGCAGAACTATCCTACTCACGACCTAGAGCTTGCAGCCGTGGTATTCACACTAAAGTTATGGAGGCACTATCTTTACGGAGAACAGTTCGAACTATTCTCGAACCACAAAAGTCTGAAGTACCTATTCACCCAGAAAGACCTCAACATGAGACAACGCCGGTGGATGGAATACCTTGAGGACTATCAATTCACTTTAAACTATCACCCGGGTAAAGCGAATGTGGTGGCTGACGCCCTTAGTCGAAGGATAAAGAGCACGTTGGCTCGTATAACAGTAAGGGAATGGAACATGATGGGAACGCTCAACGAATATCGACTCCAACCGTCGAAATCGGGAGATGGGAACTGTTTTTGTCTAACCGTGGCAACGACAAATCTTCATAACCAGATCGTGAATGCCCAAAAGTATGACCAGTAGTCTAAATTTATTCGAAGGCATCTTATCACGAAGGAATCGAAACCAGGTTGGGTAGTCAACAAACGCGGACATCTAACATACCTAGGTAGCCTTTTCGTCCCAAATGTCGAGGATCTAAGGAGAGACATCCTGAAGGAGCATCATCAATAACTCTTTGCGGTCCACCCCGGAGGAACAAATATGTACCAAGATTTGAAGAGGCACTATTGGTGGAATGGCATGAAAAAGGATGTAGCAAGCTTCGTAGCTAAATGCCTTACATGTCAGCAAGTAAAGGTTGAGCACCAAAGACCAAGAAGAGCCCTTTAACCCCTGGAGATACCTCAATAGAAATGGAACCACATCACTATAAACTGTCTCTGGACTACCAAGGTCACCAGCAGGACACGACTCTATCTGGGTAATCGTGGATCGTCTCACAAAATCAGCACATTTCCTACCTGTTCGGACAACCGAAAAATTGGAAAACCTGAGTCAGAAATACGTTCAGAAAATCGTTCGTCTTCACGGAGTTCCGTTATCTATCGTATCAAATCGAGACCCGCGTTTCACCTCGTGATTCTGGCAAAGCCTAGAAGCTGCTTTAGGAACGAAGCTTTGTTTTAGCACGGCTTTTCATCTACAAATTGACGGACAATCTGAACGCACAATTCAAACGCTAAAAGACATACTACGAGCTTGCGTCATGGATTTCAAGGGACATTGGAAAAATCACCTATCGTTAGTCGAGTTCGCTTAAAACAATAGCTACCAGTCAAGTATTGCCATGCCACCGTATGAAGCTCCTTACGAAAGACCGTGTCGTTCACCAATTTGTCAGGCTGAAGCAGGAGAGAACGCACTTTTTGGACCAGATCTTATACAAGAGACTACCGAGAAGATCCGACTGATTTAGCAACGATTAGCCACCGCTCAAAGCAGACAAAAGAGCTACGCCGATCAGCGAAGGAGACCGCTACAATTTGAAGTAGGAGATCATGTATTCCTGAAGATCCAACCACGACGAGGAGTTATACGTTTCGGCCGAAAAGGAAAGCTAACCCAAGGGTACATTGAACCGTTCAAGATTTTGGCTAAAGTGGGAGAAGTAGCGTATCGTTTAGCGCTACCACCGCAGCTTGCCAGTGTTCATAACGTTTTTCATGTGTCGATGTTGAGAAAGTACGAACCTGATCTTGCTCACAATTTAGATTGGAAGGAACTCCATGTCGATGAGGACGCTACTTTTGAAGAACAATCCATAAGGATAATCGATCAACGTGATAAGGTTCTTAGATGAAACATCATCCCGCTCGTTTGAGTACTTTGGAATCACAACGGAATTGAAGAATCAACCTGGAAACGAGAGGAAGCCATGAGGGCAAGTCATCCCCAGTTATTCGAAGATTGAGATACGATATGCAATTTCGAGTACGAAATTTATTTTTTGGGGGGTAGATTGTAACGACCATGCTCGGACCCTAGTATTAGTGACTGGTAGTCCACGAGGCCATAGAATCCTAAATGTACCAATTCAGATGATGGTAGTGCAACCATACAAAGGAAAGATCGTCAGCACAGTCTGAAAATAGCCATATCAAGAAAATAACAAATGACATCAAATTTTCAATATTTATAAAATGCCGTTACTAAACAGTTAACTTATACACATTTAAGAAGTCAATTGATGAAAGTAAAAAAAAAAAAATAGAATCATACCACTAAACCATAATCACAACCTCCTTAGCAATCATCAGTTTCTTTATCAACTGATTTCAACTTAGTTAACCTATGGCCCTATAAATATTAACCCCAAGTTCAAACAAAAAGCAATAGAACATGTATCATTTCGAACTGCAAACTTAACTTAGTGCTGAACATGTATCATTAACAGCAAATTTAGAATGAGGCAAATGATGTGAACAAAAGGGTAAAATAGAAAACAATAAACCATGACAGAGGCAAAGTATCAATTAGTGCTGAACATGTATTATTTTGAACTTTAGTTTTTTGCCAAGTTTTTTTTTTTTAATAAAAAATGAGTATATCTGATTTAGAGATCTGGGATAACTGAACTTCTATTTTTGTTAACTGAACTTTCATCTTTTTAAGCTGAACTTTGATTTAAGCCTTAATATTAATTGATCTTTAATTTTTTTAAACTAAATTTTCATTTAAGCCTTAGATTTGGAGATTTGGGATATGTGAAAAATGAGTATATCTCATTTCGAAATTTCTCTTGGACTTTAGAGATCTGGGATAACTTTCGCTTTTGGACTTCGAAAAATTATTCTCACAATCAAAACTACCTCAGTAAGCAAAGCTTTGATAAAAAAGATTAGAAGGAATACTTCCGTTCGCAGCAGAGTGAGAGAGAGAGAAAGCGGTGGTCGGCGATGATGTTCTGATCGGCGATGATCGATGATGACCAGTGATGATGGGTGTTCTCTACAAAAGAAAACAAAAAACAATAAAAACGAGAGAGAGCAAGAGAAATGAAGAGAGTTATGGTAAAATACCTCCCGTTCGCGGCACAGAGAGAGAGCAAGAGAGAGAACAGGCAGGTCAGCGATGATGAGCGGCGTAGAGCGAGGGATCGGAGATGAGAGGTAGAGAGATCGGAGATGAGAGATGAGAGCGAGAGAGTGTGAGCAAAGTGAGGGTGTGAGAGGCAAGAGAGAGGAGCCATGGTGGAACGTGGGGGAGGCGACGTGCGGCGTAGTGTCAGAGAGCAGAGCAGCGAAGTCAGTCGCAGAGCGGCAAGGTCAATGAGGACACGTGAGAGGGATGAGAGAGGCGCCGAGAGAGGTGAGGGATGAGAGCGTTAGAGTAGGAGAGCGTGAGTTGTTGGATCTGAGAGAGGGATGAGAGCAAATCAGCAAACAGAGAGCGTGAAAGGAGAGGGCGAGCGTGAGACTTGCTCACCGTTAGATTACAACCCAATCGTTGGGTCCAAAAGATAAATGTCCAATCAACCTAGGTGAATTGTAATAGAGATAATTGATTTTGGTGATCTATAATGGCAATGGAGCAATGTAATTTCATGTCCTATATACAATGAATGAAATGTTGTGATGCATATTGATATATTGGCAAAGATCTGACAAAACCCAAATATCACACCCACTTCCAAACGTGGTGTTGAACATGCCAAATACCATATTGAAGAAAAAAAACTAATTTGACAAAAATAATACAATATGCAAGAAAAATAATACAAATCACAAAGGTCTGAAAAATGTACACATGTTCACCTTTCCTTTAGGGTTTAAGAATTCTTATATAGGAACCAAGGCATGGAAAAATAATACAATATGCAAGATGTCTTCAAATCACCTTGACTACTATGCCAAAAAATAAAAATTAAAAATAATGTAAATTCTAGTTAATAACAAATAATAAATAAATTATTTTTAGAAAGGAACAGTATTTTACATCTTCAATTATCTCTTAGCTTATTATAAATTTCTTATGAATAAATAAATTCCATTTAGTCTAAGCACAACAATTAAACTTCTCTAGATGACAGACAATTGCAGACTATGGAAAAAACCATACCAATGTAACCCTCACACCCGAAGAGGCAAATATATATATAAGCATCAAACAACTTATTACTGCAAAATGAAAAAACATCTACAGAAAAATCTACCATCGTGACCCTTATAACTCTGACAAATTCTTCTAGATCTAATGCGCAAGACCTAAAATCCAAAGCACCAAGCCAGAGGATGGAAGAAACCCTAGAGCAAACTATCACCCGAGTAAAGCGAATGTGGTGGCTGATGTCCTTAGTCGGAGGATAAAGAGCATGTTGGCTGGTATAGCGGTAAGGGAATGGAACATGATGGGAATGCTCAACGAATATCGACTCCAACCGTCGGAATCGGGAGATGGGAACTGTTTTTGTCTGACCGTGGCAACGACAAATCTTCGTCAGCAAATTGTGAATGCCCAAAAGTATGACCAGGAGTCTAAATTTATTCGAAGGCATCTTATCACGAAGGAATCGAAATCAGGTTGGGTAGTCAACAAACGCGGACATCTAGCGTACCTAGGTAGGCGTTTCATACCGAATGTCGAGGATCTAAGGAGAGACATTCTGAAGGAGCATCATCAATTACTCTTTGCGGTCCACCCCGGAGGAACAAATATGTACCAAGATTTGAAGAGGCACTATTGGTGGAATGGCAAGAAAAAGGATATAGCAAGGTTCATAGCTAAATGCCTTACATGTCAACAAGTAAAGGCCGAGCATCAAAGACCAGGAGGAGCTTTCAACCCCTAGGGATACCTCAATGGAAATAGGATCATATCACTATAGATAATAGGTCTCAGTAGGAAAAAACACCAAAAAGATATATCAAATTAACTTTTAATGCATTTTCTTGCACAATAGGGGCACAAAAACCGAGAAAAATTTCTTAATTGATGGGGGATCAGATTTTTGTCCCCCAAACTGACCCCTAGCTATATTTATCTTCCCCATGTCTGATTTTTAGCCCTCAAAAGTTGAATCAATTCAAATCAAACTCATGTCTCATTTATTAAAATGAAGAAAAAAAGTTCTTTTTGGTACTTTATGTCCCCCTCTTGTCCCTTAGCCTTTGCCTATATAAAGGAAGCCAAACACCCTCTTCTCTATATGATATTTTTGGCCAAGTGAGGAAGAGAACCAGAACTCCTTGATCTTGCGTGTTAAGGTGAGTTTGAGGAAGAAAAATGAAGAAAAAGGAAAAAATCGAGGAGATTTTCAAAAGTTAAGTCCAAATCCATCCTCCATCCTCCTTTGAGAGACTCCTTTGATCTCTCAAACAAGTAAGTAAAACCTCTAAACCATATATCTAATATCCCCCAACACATCCCTTTAAACACTCTAAAACTCGAGAACTGAAATCAATCCGAAAAGGCGTCGTAGTTGAAAATTTGGGGCTGTTATGTTAATGGGTGATATGAGATGTTGTATGTTATTATCTTTGAGTTTGATGACTTCTAAGTGTGCTGGAGTCTTGATATTAATGTCTAAAACACAATCATGCAAAGAAATTGAACAAAAACTTAATATGCCATAAGTAGAAGACTTGGACCCTAAGAGACTTGATTTTTGAGAACATAGATGTTTCTGCCCTGAACTTTGGAATGACATAACTCAATGTAGAAAATTGATCTAAGTATGTTTTTTATGTCCAGATTTAGCTTTTTGTGTTATCTTTCATCTAAAGTTGGTTTCAACTCATTTGCATAAGTAGAACTTGAGATATTGTAATTTTACCAAAGTGTGTCATTTTTCGACCAGTCAACACTACTAACTTGGAAACCCTAGTTTAAAGTGAGATCTGAACTTTGGTCAAAACATGAAAGTTGTAGATAACATGTATATCTATCTATCCACAAAAAATGCGCACAAAATATTGAGTGTTGATAGGTTAAAATCCTTTTGAAAGTCTCTGTTGACTTTCAGCCCTCAAGGGACACTTCTGTCATATATTTTTGTGTTGCCCAAAACTCCTATTTTTAATGCCCTATTCCAAAAGTGGTCTATATGAATATTTTAGCTAACATATTGAAGTACTTATTGCCCAAAAATAAGACCTTAAAGCCTCAGGATGATACCCCAAAACCGTTTCAAACCCTCTGTCCAAAACCGGCTTTGCTGAGTTTTGGCGGCTGACAGAACCTATTTTCTAAAATGGTCAAAAAGTCTAATTTGTTCCAAACAACTACCCTTAGCTCTAAGCATCTATATGACAATTTACATAGTTTGGATGTTACATCTATATATGATTTAAGGCTGTGGTTGCTTCTCAAGAATCCAACGGCTGAGAAGGGCGAGGAAGCTCTCTGTGATACCTCAGGTCGCCTGACTTTGGCTGAGAAGGCTCCAGATGATCCAAGGCTCCAATTTTTTCTAAACTAATCCAACGGCTGAGAAGAGTGAGGCATCGGACGTTGCCTCACTTCGGCGCCCCTGACACCGCCACTCGAACGTCGCCTCATTGACTTCGGCGTCTCTGACGATCTGACGATGGGGGTTCGGCTTCTCGGTCTCTCTCACTCTCAGATACTCTCTCTCACCACCGCCTCTCCCTCTCTCTCTCTCTCCCCCTCCGATTGTCTTTGCCATCTCCACGACTTCTCTCTCTCTCTCTCTCTCTCTCTCCGACGACTGTCGTCTTCGCCATCTCCACACCGACGACTGTTGTCTTCGTCTATGCCGAGTGTCATCTTCAGCACCGAACGACTGAAATCCCTAGCACCGAACGGGCCATCTTGATGCCGCAATCCACCGTTGCTCCAACTACGGTATTTTTTGAAGCTCGATCTTTATTTTCTTGAAGCTAGATCTATGTTTGCGCTATGAACCCTTCGGTGCTCACTTACCGGCGGATCAACCGACGAGAAACCTGGCTCAGCACGAGGCGGATCTCGGTAGGGCGAAGCTGCAAGAGGTGGCACCGGGAGCGGCTCAGAAGGGGAGGCAGGAGTATCAGTTGTAATCCGTGAGTCCAAAAAATCGGCAGACAAAGGGGAGGGAGGTGACTCACAACCCGGAGGTGGAACAGGAGAAGGAGAATAGAATGGGGTCGACTCCAAGAATGTAACATCCCGAGACACAACAAAGCGACGAAGCACATGACAGTAACACCGATACCCCTTCTGGTATTGAGGGTAGCCAAGAAACACACATTTGAGGGCACGAGTATTGAGTTTTGTGACCTGTGGTCTGGTGTCATGCACATAGCATACGCAACCAAAGATTTTAAGAGGCAGGGAGTGCCTAGGTAACATAGAAGCTAACACAGACATCGGGAAAATACCACCCAAGACAGTAGACGGCATGCGATTAATATGATAACAAGTTGTAAGAACAGTCTCACTCCAAAAATGATGAGGAACATGCATATGACATAGCAGAGCACGAGCTGTTTCCAAAACATGTCTAGCTCTCCTATCCTAATCATACCTTGAAGAGAGGTTGGATATACAGTTTATTACGACGCGTCTAAGGAAGGCTTAAGATGCGTGCTAATGCAACATGGTAAGGTAGTAGCCTATGGATCAAGACAGTTGAAACCTCACGAGTAGAACTATCCTACTCACGACCTAGAGCTTGCAGCCGTGGTATTCGCACTAAAGTTATGGAGGCACTATCTTTACGGAGAATAGTTCGAACTATTCTCGAACCACAAAAGTCTGAAGTACCTATTCACCCAGAAAGACCTCAACATGAGACAACGCCAGTGGATGGAATACCTGGAGGACTATCAGTTCACTTTAAACTATCACCCGGGTAAAGCGAATGTGGTGGCGGACGCCCTTAGTCGGAGGGTAAAGAGCACATTGGCTGGTATAACAGTAAGGGAATGGAACATGATGGGAACGCTCAACGAATATTGACTCCAACCGTCGAAATTGGGAGATGGGAACTGTTTTTGTCTAACCGTGGCAACGACAAATCTTCGTCAGCAAATCGTGAATGCCCAAAAGTATGACCAGGAGTCTAAATTTATTCGAAGGCATCTTATCACGAAGGAATCGAAATCAGGTTGGGTAGTCAACAAACGCGAACATCTAACATACCTAGGTAGGCGTTTCGTACCGAATGTCGAGGATCTAAGGAGAGACATCTTGAAGGAGCATCATCAATCACTCTTTGCGGTCCACCCTGGAGGAACAAATATGTACCAAGATTTGAAGAGACACTATTGGTGGAATGGCATGAAAAAGGATGTAACAAGCTTCGTAGCTAAATACCTTACATGTCAGCAAGTAAAGGCCGAGCACCAAAGACCAGGAAGAGCCCTTCAACCCCTGGAGATACCTCAATAGAAATGGGACCACATCACTATAGACTTTGTCTCTGGACTACCAAGGTCACCAGCAGGACACGACTCGATCTGGGTAATCGTGGATCGTCTCACAAAGTCAGCACATTTCCTGCCTGTTCGGACGACCGAAAAATTGGAAAACCTGAGTCAGAAATACATTTGGGAAATCGTTTGTCTTCACGGAGTTCCGTTATCTATCGTATCAGATCGAGACCCGCGTTTCACCTCGCGATTCTGGAAAAGCCTACAAGCTGCTTTAGGAACGGAGCTTTATTTTTGCACGGCTTTTCATCCACAAATTGACGGACAATCTGAACGCACAATTCAAGGCTTGGTATGTTGAGGTGCTATGGCACAGCTATAACATATACGACACAACATGGGAACGCGAGGCGATTGTCTGGCATTTCTACCCGCATCACTTTGCATAGGCCTTAGTGTGTAGGCGTTGTATTTTTCTTCTGTTTAAGTGTTGTAATTGTTTGAGTGTTGTATGCATATTTTGCGAATTGCTTGAAAATCTTGTACCAGTTATGAGTTGGAATGAAATGAAAACGTACAGTTAAATCTCTGTAAATAATTTTGCAACCCTATATTAACTCCACAAGATCCCAAAACACGATAAATAATCAAGAACTGAAATAATCTGCAAGACCATAACACTCATTTATCTTTAAGATGGTTGGTAGACGACCAAATCACCGACAAGCTAACGGACACAGGCAACGAAGTGCCGAGATTAGCCCAAGTGTTGCGAGAACTAGCTGCTCGCATCAATCGTCCTATCGTACGTGACCGAGCGTGGTTCTTATCTGAGATGGGTAGACAGCGAGCCCTGACTTTCAAAAGAGGAACAGAACCTAGGAAAGCAGAAGAGTGGCTGAGGGCGGTTAAGAAGTTGTTTAATTCTATGGGAGTCCAGGATGAAGCAGGCCGCATAGCCTTGGCAGCACACCTACTGGAAGGAGAAGCGGATCATTAGCGGTCCTTAATCAACAACACACAGGACGTAGCAGCTCTAGCTTGGGACCAGTTTGAGGGCTTGTTCTTGGAAAATTATTTCCCATCCCCCTTCCGTCAAGCACAAGTTCGTGAGTTCTTAGATCTTAAACAAGGCTCGATAACAGTAACGCAGTACGTGAATCGTTTCGAGGAGTTAAGTCGCTTTGCCGTAACCCTAGTACCGGATGAGGAATCTAAGGCGTGAAAGATTGAGTGGGGCCTTGAGCCATTGGTTCGAACAAGGGTAATTTGCCTGCAGCTCCCTACATACACTCAAGTAGTTCGGGCCTCTTTACTCACTGAAACCGATTTGGCAGATTCAAGGAAGATTTGGAACCAAAAGAAGGGAAGTACCAGCTCTGGAGGGCCTGTGAGGAGCAACAGAGTGTTTAT
>JAUMHN010447414.1:0-10947 GCA_032360265.1 Heliamphora ciliata
CTCCACCAGCTCTATAAAGACCTGCATCCTGAATGCCGCCACTCTGTCACGAATAGCGGGCCTCAAACCCCTCTCAAGCACTGTCATCGTCCCCTGTGTCAGAAACAGGAAGTCCTCTCTGTAGCGATCCCTCAAAGTTGCTGGAATGTATTTCTCTAGAAATACTTTCGTGAATGCATCCCAACTGCCTACCACTGTGGTCTTGGCGAACTTCCACCACATGTGAGCACTCTCTCTCAGCTGGAAGGCGGGACATATAACCCTCAGATCATCTTCCTCAATTTGAAGTGAGTCAGGGATCCTGGTAACTAGCACCAGCCACTTGGTGGCAACCTTGGGATTGGGATCCCCAGAAAAGGTAGGAGGGTCTAGACGGCAAAACTCGCGCATCGCAACCGTCGCCCTCGGCTCATGTATAGTCTCTCTCCCCCTAGAAGCCTCAGTCAGTTGCCGGATGGAGCCGACCATCTCATGCAACAGATCTCCCTCAGCAACAGGTCCTTGGAGTGCATTAGCATCCCCAACATCTGGAACTGGAATGTCCCTTCGGCCAGAACCACGGCCACGGCCTCGACCTCGGCCTCGTCCTCCCCGCGTGGACATAATTCTATACGAAAGCGATATAACAGGGTAAGAATCCATACAACATGTCATTGCTAACGTAAAAGACAGATAAGCATGCTAACACATAGCCACGTCATATCATGTCATCACATCTCACATACCGAGGAGAACCAACAAGAAGGACTTGTCCATCTGGATAACCTACTTAGATTCCTTACTAGAAATCATGTTCGCGAAATGTGTCTATAACATGGCTCCCAAGTATGTTAATCCAAACGCCCGAAGGCAGACTAATCAATCCTAAGGTCCAACCTCCATACCCACGTATACACCACAAGCTATCATGCTATATTAGGAAAACGCTGCAACACATGCAATCAAGCACACATACAACCTCACAAGGTGATGTACCCTCTTTCCCATGGTACATAGGTATTCGAACCTAGAGCTCTGATACCAAGTTGTCATACCCCAAACATCCGGGTCACGCGAAAGTCCACCAAAACACCCATTTATGAAAATATGATTTTCATAAGAAATCAAAATGTACAACATTTGGATAAAAATCCTCGCAGTTCAATTCTCATAAACTAAAAACATGCATCTCATATATGAATAA
Organism: Heliamphora ciliata; assembly: GCA_032360265.1. Lineage (NCBI taxonomy): Eukaryota > Viridiplantae > Streptophyta > Magnoliopsida > Ericales > Sarraceniaceae > Heliamphora > Heliamphora ciliata. The sequence goes on from JAUMHN010447414.1 coordinate 1,184, forward strand.
CAAATCACCTAAAGGCGTACAAAACCAGCCATCACATGCATTACATGTAAAAGTACATGTCCAAAACTGGAAACTACAGCTAGTTTTCCACTACCACAGGAATCTAGGTCAACTCCTCATGCTCACCTGAAAAAGTTTTTCAGAAAAACCCACACCGTGAGCCGAAGCCCAATAAAACATAAGCAGTAAAACTGTAAAGCAGGATATGCAATCTTATGGTGGGACCTAGCTCGATCACAAAAGCCAAAATGGTTTTCTTACAAAAACCACTGGTTTTCAATCTGAAAACCATCATTTTCATCCTTTAAACAATGCATATCATCCTAGCAGATATCATGCCACAGTTAAGGGAAAGCTGTAAATAAACAGTGAGCTCGACTCAAGCCACACAGCTGAGGAGAAAATAAAATGTAATTCTATGTACCGACTCTGCCACAACTACATAGGTAACAACTATAAACTCTCGTCCATTACCCTCGACCCGCAGGTTTAGTAATGACAAGCTCTATACGGAGTTACAACTATAACACAATTAAAGAGGCAATCGAACCACTCAATTTACGAAAACTAGCCCGAAGGTACAGAGCACTTGCTGTTTAATTTACGGGACCCGAGCCCGAGGGTACAAAGCACCCAATCACACTCAATTTACGGGGACTAACCCGAAGGTACAGAGCACCTACGCTGCGCACGTTTTCAGACTTACACCGACGAGCAATGGAAGCCCAACTCATCGCACACATTCACTGTCACAGTACATCTATGGAGAACATTTCAAAACAACTAAAAACAGTTTATACAGCACATGTATGCGATCCAGCATCCATCAACATGGAGATCGATGAACATGTATGGCATGTATTAAAGCGAGATCCAATCCATTAATATGGAGATCTAAAACCATTTCCCAGAAAATATTTTTAAAAGGATAGGCTCAACCCCGCGGGTTAGCTCTAAACCTCCAAAATCACGTTTATCACCATTTCCACAAAACACCTCATTTTCAACCTCCCTTGAAAACCACGGATGTCTACACACCTGAATCATGTATAAAAATCGAGAAAAGGCGTAAAAACCTACTTTTTACCCAAAAACCAAGGTTTACGCATGAAAATCACGTTTTATGTATTTCTACCCGGTGAAAGCATACACAATTACATATATTACCCTAATATAGTAGCAGAGTCTAGAATCCTATCTCGGAGAGTCAAGAACTCGACGTCTCAAACTGAACGGCGTCAGAACGAGAATCCGATTAGATGAATGCGAAGCCCTCGGCCTCGGTAGTAAGGATCCACAAAGGAATCAACAAGAAACCAAGCCCTGGGCCCTCAAAGCTAGAGAGAAAGTAGAGAAAATGGTTTCTTAGCCTTGAAGAAATGTTTTTCCTCAAAACCTCCGCCACTACCGCTTTTATAAAAAACCAAAATTTTACAATGTTCAGTCGACTGAACCAAAGGGTTCAGTCGATAGAACCAAAAAAAACCAGTTCGGTCGACCAAATTGGACCCCCAGTCAACCGAACTCCACACCAGTGGCGTACTGAAATTTGCTGCAGTGTTTCAAGCCAAAAACCAACCCAAACCACCTAACCAAGGTCCGGGAAAGCATAAAACACATTTACACATGCTTTTCTACAACTTTAAAGCATAAACCACGCATCGATGCTATCATTTACTAGAATAAAAACGTCACGTATATAAACATCTCAAAATTACAAGGTTCCGGGTCTCACACTCTTCGATCTCCTTCATGAATCAGTGGGTTTATACGAGAAATTGAGACCAAACACACCCCTAACCCGTCCCAAATCGTGCCTCTGTTTCTTCTTCTGCGGTCATTAATGGCGGTTCAAGAGCTTGGAAGCAACTTATAATTTCGAAATTGGTGAACTCCAACATCGAATTGGAAGCGTTAGAGCGAGATTCAAGCTACTCACAGCAACGATTTTTCCTTTACCCACCAAGGTGCCGAATTTCAACCAGTGTCGAAACCCTAGGTGACGAAAATTGAAGGAATTTTGAAGTTTGGAGGCTTTTGAGGTAGGATTTAGACTAACTTTGGTGGATTGGTATGATTTGTGTTGATCTTCTACGAATTTAATTCAACCTTAAGTCTATGTTTGAAAATTGAAGGTTTTCTCTAGTTTCCTTGAAATAATTAACTTGAACTCATGAGAGATTTGAATTCCATGGTGGAATTGGGATATTCAGGTGGAAATTGAAGTAGGAAAACTCGATGTTGTGTCAGAATAATGATTAAATCCTATAAGCCATAGTTGATTGGAAACTTGAATTATGAATTTAGTATAAATGGGTGAACTAATGGATGTAGTTATGGTAGTGGGATAACTTGATGCTGTGTTGAGTTAGTTAAACCTTAAATTTCTTTTGAGAGCATGATTTGCAAACACAGTGTAAAAACTCATGAATAAAAGAAGTGATTTGAAGATTTAATTACAATGAACTCTTATTGTGTAAACATGAAATAACTTGTTGGGTTAATGATAGTAAGTTAAACTTATGATTTACTCAAGTAGTTGGAATAATTATGGAATTCTTAATATGCTCATGGTTTACACGTGGAACTTGACTTATTACTTGATTTGGATTTAAGAAAATGGAGTAAACGTGGAAAGTGAGATTTTTTTTATTGCACTGAGATCTTAATATACTATTTTAATTAAACCTTTGGTTATGGTTTACCTATGATTTTCAATCATATAATATGTGGGTTGAAACACGTGGATAAAACAGTTTAATGGAATTAAAAGGAAAATGTGTTGATGGAGTCTCCTAGTTGATTAGTTTAGGTTGAATGAACTAAGTTGATTAGATTTTATAAGAAATCCAAAATGTTGAACTAAGAAGTGCTAACAACCTAAACCATAAACCCGGTTTCCATTCTTAGGATGATGAGTCGTGTGGTTGGATGGACAATAAGTTTGTAAATTAAGTAGTGATTAGTATAAAAAGAGTTGGCAGTGAGTTGATAATAAAATTTTGATGCACTAATATGAAAATTCGTTTTGCTACATGAGGGTAAAGAACAAATAACACTATAAGAAGCTTTTGTTTGAGATTTTATGTTGTGGGTGTAGAAGATGGAAAATTAACAGTAAGATTGTTTAACGTGAGTACAATGGAATAATTGTGAGATGTCGAAACTTGGAACATTATTAACTTGACTTGAATAAATAGTTGAGTTTGAGAAATATGGGACTTTTGATATATTTAGAATTTATTATATGGATTGGTTTGTGAGTAACATTGGATAAATGCTGTAATAGGTTGAGGTTCTAATATATAAAAAAAATAGATAATATATTTTGGTCTTATGAATATGAGACATAATCTGATATGCAAAATATTAAATTTGAATAATGGGTTAAATTTAGTGATTAGTGAACAAGATTTGAGATGTTTGATCGTAAATTGAGAGTGGATTCATGAGAATTGGATGAGTGTTAAATGAATGGAATTATTACACGTTGAATGAAGGAAATTATGAAAGTATGTTCAAGACTTATGATTCAATGAACCTTGAGTGTTATTGAGTCGATATTCAAATGGTGATGATTTAGTGTATGATTTGAAACTTATAATTTTAACTTGACAATGTAAGATGAACATTATGGATACAGAAAGTAACTTGAGAATATGTTAATTGAATATTGAACTAAAATGATATGGAATTGGAAATATGATTGTGAATTGGAATTGGAAATATATATAATTGTGAATATGGAATTGGAAATATGGTTGTGAATTGGAATTGAAAATATGATTTTGAATTGAAATTGGAAATATGATGTGATTATGAAATTAAATTGGGGAGATGGACTCCCGGTTGTTAATAAATGATGTTGCATTAATCGAATATGAAACTGACAGTTGTTGTGAGACCCTGACCCATTTCATTTTTCGGCGTTTTTTGACGCGCGTTTTGTGTTTATATGATAACATGTTTTTACGTGTTTTGATACATGATCGGGTTTAGATATGCATGCGGGGTAGGTTCCCAGGACCGTGGGCCGTTGTGGTTCGAATTTCAAAAATTTCAAAAAAAAGATATTTTGGAGGCCTATAAATATCTGGAGTTAGATATTTTCGAAAGATATTTTCAAAACTTCTCCAGTAAGTTTTCTTTTTCTCTCTGTCTTCTCTCTAAGTTCTCGGGGGCCCAGGGCTCGATTTTCAACGATCCAACTGTGAATCCTTGCTATTGGCACGGTAGGCTACGCGTTCATTTAGACAAAATTTTATCCCGACGAAACTCGATTTTGCACGTGGTTTGAGACGTCGAGTTTTTTTAACTCACGAGGTATGTGAGACCTTGACTCGTTTTCTTTTTTCGGCATTTTTGGACGCGCGTTGCGTGTTTTGTTGACGCATATTTTTATTTATTTTGATGCATGTTTGAGGGTAGATATACATGCGGGGTAGGTTCCCGGTGCCGTGGGCCGTTGTGGCCCGATTCTCGAAAAATTTTAAAAAAAGATATTTTGGAGGCCTATAAATATTTGAAGTTAGATATTTTCAAAAGATATTTTTCAAAACTTAACTCCTAAGTTTTTTGTTTTTCTCTCTGTCTTCTCTCTAAGTTCTCGGGGGCCCGGAGCTCGATTTTCAGCGATCCAACAGCGGATCCTTGCTTTTGGCGTCGTGGGTTACGCAACCGTCCGTCAGATTTTGATTCTGGCAAAGCTCAATTTTACACGTGGATCGAGACATCGAGTTTTAAACTCACCGAAGTAGGATTCTAGACCTGTATGTTGTATAAGGGTGCTATGGGTAATCGAGTGTCTTTTTACCGGTTAGATTGCTGTAGATCTGAGTTTATCTTCAGTTGGATTTTTGGGTTTAAAACCTTATTTTTGGCAATTTCTGTGGATGGAATCGGGTGCCGAGAGTTTCTTGTGAGATCTTGGTGTTAGGCCTAGGCGTATGGATGTTCACGGTTGTTAAATTGGTGTTCGGAGGCTTTGTTTGGGGTTTGGAGGTTGAACCCTAGCTTGAAAAAAATGGTTTCTGGGCTAGTTCAGTCAACTGACCCATGAGTTCAGTCGACTGGATCATGTGTTCTTGGGTTCAGTCGACTGAACTCATAGGTTCAGTCAACTGGATTGGTGTTCTTGAGGTTCAGTCGACTGGACCTCGAGGGTTTTTGGGCTTTTTGTCGTTTCCAGTGGGTTGGGTCCAGTCGACTGAATTCTGGGTTGTTTTATTGGTGGTTTGGTGGTTGGGTTTTGGTTTTTGATTGGCGTCCTACGATATTCAATTGATTGATTTATGGGAATTGGTCATTTCAAATACCTTTGGATTCCTTTGGGTGTTGTGTTGGTGATTGGCCTTCCACTAGTGGTGCTTAGTCAATGGAATTATGGGGTTCTATTGATTGAAATCACGGAGAGGGGAGTTAGTTGTTCCTCGGTTCAGTTTACGCGGTGGTTTCGGGGGTCGTGTAGTGGCCCGGGTGTTTTTATGATGCCGTCCTTTGGTGTGACGTGCATGGTTGGTTTAGGGTTTGTGGCATGGTGGTGTGAGTGCTGGTTATGTGCACGATGTGTGGGTTCGTGGTTTGGCTTAAGGTGGGGTTCTGGTGAGAATCGGTCTGTGGGAGGTTTCAGGTGTTGGCCTTCGGGTTTAGGTGTTGGATATCCCTGTGTGTGGATGGGTCCCGGTTTGTGGACGGGTAGTTCGTGTATCGAATGACGGGTATGTGGCCTGTGAGGTCTTATCGGGTTATATGGTTATGTGCAATTATAACTGTATATTTATGTAAGTGGATTACATGGCATGACATCTTATGTGTATCGTGGTTGCATGCTGTAGAACTCAGAGTTTTATTAGGCATGGATGTGATGGATTTGTGGGGCATATGCACGTGGTGTTTGTGGTATGTTATGTGCATTTAAATCATGATTAGGTTATGCATAGAAATGTTCGGTGTTATCCTGTAGTTTACAGTATTATCCTGTAGCGTGTAGTTTTACCCTATAATATGCGGTCTTATCCCGTGGTTTGCGGTCTTATCCTGTGGTTTAATCCGTGGTCGGCGGTCCTATCCCGTGGCCTACGGTAAGGTTTAAGATTTTATCCTATGGTTATATTTGCGGTTTTACCCCGTGGCTGGTCTATGGTTTTATTCCATAGTATACGGTTTTATCCCGGGAATGTATGCTACATAAGGATCTCTATCTCAATGTTAGGACTGTGGTTGCGGTGGGTGATGGCCGGTTATATGTATCATGGGTTGCATGTATTGTATCATGGGACGGATAGACCAGTTTTCAAATTATTTTAAGAGTTGTGTAAATCGCGATCTAAAAATTGTTTTCCAACTGTTTTTAGGCTCCTGTGAGGGAGTCAAGCATGGTTGTATCCTCGCTTTTCCTTTTGCATGTGAAAACTATTTTCAAGGCTTGAAAGAGAGTCTAAACTTGTACTTTGGTTTCCTAGCATGTTTTGTTTATACTGCATGCTTGTCTAGTTTCTGCAGAGCCTTGGCTCACGGTGTGGGATTTGTTTTTCTTCAGGTACCGGTCAAGCTGGTTGATCTGGAGGTGCTAGAGGAGGTGGAATAGTGTAGTCTTTCTTTTTGTTAGTTTTGTCATATATATGTTGTAACATGTTTTCTTGGCGTTGGAGCCTTGTAATGTATGCTGTTTGGCATTCATATACAATGCATGTATGATTTATTTTGAGAGTGTATTCTCGATTGGGTATCATGTCTGGTTGTTTATGGGTGTTTCACGTGACCCGGAGTTTGGGGAGTGACAAGGTAGGATCCTAGACTCTCATATCATATAAGGGTGCTACGCGTAATCGTGTGTATTTTTATCGGTTAAACATACATGAAAATGTGGTTTATGTTTTGAATAAATCGGGTTTTAGGTTTTAAAACCGTTTTTGGTTGGTTTTGGTTGGATTGAATTGGGGTTTAAGGATTTCTTTTGAGGTTTGGGTGGTAGTCTTGGGCTTGTGTATGTCCGAGGAGGTTGAAAGAATGTTTGGTTGCATCGATTTTGAGTTTGGAAGGTTGTTGGATGGTTGTGGAATGGTTTGAGGCTTCAAAATTTGCCAAACGATTAGTTTCTGGCGTAGGACCGCTTGAGGGACCGCTCAAGCGGCCTAGGGGGCGGTCTTGGGGTGTTCTCGGCTTCTTGTTGCAGACTTAACCGGTGGACAGACCGCTCGAGCGGTCTAGCCCGCGGTCTGTTTTTGCTGGTTCAAAACTCGTTTTTAAAATCAACGTATCTCTGTCAGCCGGACTCGGAATTTAGTCATGTTTGTCTTCAAATTGAAGCCCTGGAAGTCTTCTTTCCAATGAAACCTCTCTCACCTTAAAATTATTTTTGTAGAAAAAGTTATGGACAAAAGAGTGAAGATATGTCAAGATTTCCAAACTGTTTTTCAACCGTTTTGGCCTAATGTTTGGGAAAAGGTTGTTTTTCATCCTTGTTGGCCCTTTTATCAAGTTTCTTGTTTCTTGGGGCATCGTGGGCTTGTGTTGGACGTGTGTGAGCATCATGGGTTTGTGTTGAGCACGTGTGTGTGTTGTGGGTTGAGTTGGGTGCGGGTGTGCGTTGTGGGTTGTGTAGGGTGCGTGTTGGGCGTGTGGGAGTTCGTGTTGGCCGTGTTGGGCGTGTGAGGTTTCGTGTTGGCCACGTTGGGCGTGTGTTGGCCCTAGGTTGTTGTTTGATGTGAGATGGTTGGGTTTTGGTATCCGATTGGTGTTCTTTGGTATTCAATTGATTAATTTATGGGAATTAGTTGATTCAAATACCTTAGGATTCCTTTTGGGGTTCGGTTAGTCGTGAGGTGGTTTGAGGGTCGTGTTGTGCCCTCGGGTGTTTCATTTAGATGCCGTCTTTGGGTTGACGTGCATGGTTAGATTTTGGGAGTTGTGGTATGGTTATGTGCATGTTGGTTATGCTTGGGCTGTGTTGGCCTTAGGGTTTGGTTTTGATTTTGGTTTTCTGTATCGTTGGTTGTCCCGATGAGTAGACAAGTCGTTCAAGTGAGAGGATGACGGTGTGTGGCATGTGATGTCGTGATGGGTTATGTGACGTGTGGCGTCATGATGTGAAGTTCTATATGGTTGTGTGCATTTATAACTGTTTATTTATGTATGGATTATGTAGGTGGATTATATGGTTTTGGTATCTTTACGTGCACCGTGGTTGCATGCTTTAAAAGTCAAGAGTTTTATAGACATGGTTATGTGGAATATGTGGAATGGATGCATGTGATGCATGTTGCGTGGGCTGCGTAACGTAGTGATAGTACATGATTTTATGCATTTAAATCCTAATTAGGTTATGCATAGGTGTATGAGATGAGCTAGTTGAATATGTGGTCCTATGAATGTTAGCTCTGGCTGACGGTGCATACGTGGGGCGGATAGTGGTCCCTCGGTGAAAATCCGTAAAGATGCATATATGGGGCTGATAGTGGTCCCTCGGTGAAAGTCCGTAAAAATGCGTATTCCATGGTCGGCGGTTTCATCCCGTGCCTGACGATGTGTTAGTTTGGGCTGCGGTCCTTCGGTGAAAGTCTGAGAAGATGCATAGATGGGGGCTGCGGTCCTTCGGTGAACGTCCGAGAAGATTCGTGGATTGCATGTACTGCATATCGAGACGGATAGACCAATTTTTTATAAAAGAAACTATATCAACGGCCTGAGGGAGTCCAAATACAAGAATCATTTTCTGGGCTCCTATGAGTGAGTCAAAACATGGTTTGTATCCTCGCTTTCCCATTGCATGTGAAAATTGTTTTTAATGGCTCTTGTGAGTCGTGATCTAAAATCGTTTTCAAACTGTTTTCAAGGCTTGAAAGAGAGTCTACAATCTGCACTTCGATTTCCTAGCATGTTTTGTTTATATTGCATGCTTGTCTAGTTTCTGCTGAGCTTTCGCTCACGGTGTGGGATTTTAATTTTCTTCAGGTACCGGTCACGTAGGTTGATCTGGAGGTGCTGGAGAGGTGGAAGAGTGTAGTCTTCCTTGTTGCTAGTTTTGTTACATGTATGTTGTAACATGTTTCTCGGCGTTGGAGCCGTGTAATGTAAGCCGTTTGGCGTTTACATACAATGCATGTATAGTTTTATTTGAGAGTATTCTTAGGCTGGGTGTTGTGGTTGATTGTTGTGAGTGTTTCACGTGACCCGAAGTTTGGGGCGTGACAGTTATTTGATTGATATGCATGTGATTAAGTTGGGCTTGACTAGCTCCGTGGTGAAAGATCGAAAACTTGCACAAGCTAAGTACCGTGTTCCCTCGGGTTAGCCCCCGTAAAACGGACGTGATTGTGTCGTGGTGAGTTATAGAGCTATCTATTCACCAATGGCTTCACGTAGCCTATTGGGAGAATAGGGAGGGGTTTCTATAAGCTGCACCCAACGTTGGTATTTGATGATTGTAGAGGTGAGTTATAGAGCTATCTATTCACCTGTCATGCCCCGACCCCCGGGTCATGTGAACTCTACTTGATAACTCCTATTCCTTTAACCAAATTTCTTTAATAATATTCTCTTGAACTTAATTTCTTACAGGTTTTCACTTATCCCAAAATTAAACTAAGTCTAATTCTTAAAAATTTCGGCAGAGTTTCCTCTATTTTTTGGACTATCCCAATTTTTCTGTAAACCTGCAAAGCTCAATAATCATGTATATACTCAGGTACCGCCTGGATCTCAACCCACAATCACAGTAAAACTACTTAATGATTAATTTATTTAATTCTGTACAACTGCATTCA
>JAUMHN010447424.1:0-32195 GCA_032360265.1 Heliamphora ciliata
GGGTTTTTGAGAAGTGATTAACCATGGTATTTGAAGATTTGTGGTATAAAAGGGGTTTATGAGACTTCTAATTCAATAATTTGGGCTTGAAAATGGAAATTTGAAGTATAATTGTGAAGAGAATGTATATTAGGGCTTGATACTCAAAACAGGGGCAAATCTGGGGTTTTCTCGGACACCAGCGCGCTTGAGCGGAGCCTTGTCCGCTCGAGCACTCAACTGGCAGAGAGTTGGGCGCTCGAGTGCCTGACGTCCGCTCGAGCGGACTGACTGCGTAGGGTCAACTTTGTTTGATCATATCTCCCTCATCCGGACTCCAAATTGGGTCTTTCTTATACGCAAATTGAATCCCTGGAAGTCCGATTTCAAACAAGACTACTCTCACAAAAAAATTCATTTTGTAGAAAAAGTTATGATTGAAATAGTGAAGGTATATCAAATTTTCTTAACCATTTTCCACCCGTTTTTGGCCAAATGCTTTGAAAAAGTATATTTTCATCAATATTGAACCTTTCATCGAATTTCATATCCCTTGGGTTATGAATATAACTACTTTACTATGCTTGGATTGCGATGCTAGTATCATACCGATTGGAGGTATTTGCAACGAAAACGAGTTCTTGACATGTAACTGAGGTTTAAAGAACGAGTACGATTATGGGTAATTATGGGTTATGTTGTGATATGGTTATAATTAAGATTTTGAGCTTTAGAAAAGAAACGTGGATTTTTACATGTATATTCATGTATATGCATATGATTGGTGCATTCCGTTTATTTCAAATGACATGGTCTTCTATGAGTTAATTACGCGTTGGCATTTCATGAAGTTGATAAATGGAATGTGATTTACGAGAAATTATGTGTTGAAATTTATGATGGCATTTGAATTGAAAGATAGGATAGAATGATAAAATAAGACTTGATTGGAAATAAAATGGGAAGTTGAGATGTAAAAATTGAAAAGAGGTACTATGAGAAAATATTTGGGGAGAGGAACCAGTTGTAGGCTAGACTCCCTGGTTTTTGTGAAAAATGAACAAATAATGAGCCGTATGGATTAATGTGGATTAAGTTGGCCTGGCGGGTCTGCGGTGAAAGACCAAAAACTTGCGCAAAATGGGGACCACATGCCTACAGGTTAGCCCCCGAAATGTGGTGTTGTATCGTGATGAGTTATAAAGCTATCTATTACCCAATTGCTTTGCGTAGCCTATTGGGATAATAGGGAGGGATTTCCATAAGCTGCACCCGATATCGGTTCATTAACTGTGATAAATTAATTGTGATACGACTTTGTCATAAATCGGGTACAGAAAATGTGACACGATTTTTGTAAAAAATCGAATAATGGAATGATGATATGGATAATGTGAAAGAATAAATGGGAATGAATTGACGTATGTGGGTGTGTGCGTGTGAAGGAATAATGAGTTGGTAAAAATATGCATTTTACTTCGGTTGCACACATCACACCTCACAAATCATGCATTACATGTGAGTTAATCTATATCCTATGAGCTTCGTCTCACGTATGTTTACCAAACCATTTCAGGTCTTGAGGACCAAAGGCGAAACCAAGGCAAGAAAAGCACTTTGAGAAGGCCTTGAAGAAAGATCTTTTTTTTGTTCTGTACCATGTTTGTATATAAACAGAAATGGATTTTTGTAATGATATTGTGGTTATAATGGACACTTGGAAACCCAAAGCGTTTGATTGTAATTTGGTATGCATGAGGATATGGTTTCTTGTCGAAAATCTTTATTTTCTTTCAAAAACATTTTGAGTTCAAACCGTTAATAAAATAAATGTTGCCATGGGTAATTTCTTATACGAGTCGGTTTGGGATTAGTTCACGGGTCCTCGAGAGTTCAGGGCGTGACACTGAGAGTGACATCTCCTACTACAACTGCTGCCACCCTTATATTATTGCCCATGTGCAGGTATATTTTTCCATCACTATGCTGCCTGATTTTCTGGAACCCCTACAAAGAATTGCAAACATGATTAGTGGCTCCTATATCTATACAACAGGTACAAGTAGATAACACCGCTAAACATGTTTCAACAACCAGTGAACAGAAATTACCTTGTTTGTTCTGGTTACTGAGAAAATTCGAACACTGCTTTTTTCAATACCCAAACTGGTTATAGTGATAGCACTTGCCTCTCGGCTTCTTCACACCAGCTTTTGGTCCCTTAACTGCTTTTAAACTTGTGTTTCCTTATGTCTGAACCTTTTTCTTCTTCTTACCTTTCGACTTAGAGGAAGAACCTTTCTCAGCCACATTCACAGAACTTGGCTTCCTAAGAACACTCTCAGCTGATTGAAGTTCCTTAAGAAGTTCTGCCAATGTGTAGCTGAGCTTATTCATAGAATAGTTCAGGCAGAACTGCTTAAAACTTTCAAGCAGTGACTGGAGTATGATATCGACCTGGGTTTTTTCATCAATTTCAGCTCTAAGGATCTCCAGTTCATTCAGAAGACTGATCATCTTTAGAACATGTTCCCTAACTGGTGTACCTTCAGCCATATTTGCTTTCATTAAAGATCTCATGGCCACCTGTCTAGGAGCACGATTTTGATCCCCAAACATTTCTTTGAGGTTCATCATCATGTCATAGGCAGTGGGTATAGACTAATGCTGATGTTGTAAAATATTTGACATTAAAGCCAAAATATAACAACGAGCCATCTGATCAGCATTCTTCCACTTCTGATGAGCCTGGGTTTCCCTTTCAGTAGCCCCCACATCAGGTACTGGTGGACATATCTCAGTTAAAACAAACTTGTAATCATTAGCAGTTAATTTAATGTTCAAGTTCAGTTTCCAGTCAACATAGTTCGGTCCCGTAAGTTTATTTTCTTTGAGTATAAAAACGAGTGGGTTGAAAACTATTTTAATCATGAGAATCACATAATTAAAATACCGTTAATTATGACGAGCAAAACTTTGAATTCATTTTAATTTGGTTCCCTCTACCATTTTAAAATTAATTCGCCAGCAGCCTGGTAACCTGAAAATAGCATACCTCGATGGGAGGACATCTACTAATCTTCATAAAATTAGACATGCCAATTCCTTTTAATTTTACTATTTAAGCAGCTGACCATGCCAAGTAAAATTAAATAGCTGGCATAGTTTCGGTCCAATATATAGTAGCAGTGACTCAAATGGAGAAAATACTATTATATACAGCTAAGTGTTAACCATCACCTAATTCCAAATCAATCGCTTCGCAATGAACCCTTCAGATGGAAAATTGATCTACACTAACAATTATTCAGAATTACCCCTAAAGAAGATTTGTACTTGTGATACTATAATTAATTTGTCTGTTGGGGAGGAAAGCCTTACTATCGACACGCAGAGTTTAATTGCATCGCCCATAAACTGGTAATGGAGACCGCGGAATTTATCTGTGAATAAATTCTCTCTCCCACTTAGATTTTTAAAATATTTTTTAGGGTTATAAAAATCTATTTAATTAAAATAAATCTATTAATTTTGAAAATTACACAATCTAAAAGAATCAAGCATCTTCTTGTGTACACGATTCTAAAGATTCTGATTTATCAAACCATCTTTTTGTTTTTAAATGCGTAACAAATAAAATTTAATAAATGCACAGTTTTTCCTTCAGCTTTTCAGTTAAAATAATGATTAAAGGTATTTATTTATTTTATTTTCTGTTTCTCATTTTTCAAAAAATAATAATTTATTTCAATTAAACATGTTTCCATTTAATTAATTCAAAATCCAGAATTATTTTTCACGTTTTTCCAAGATATCCAGAAAAAAAACATCTTAAACGTGATATTTTGTAAAAAAAATAAAATTTTTCAAATTTTTCTATTTAATTAAAATTAATTAATTAAAAAAACTTAATTTTATTTTTCATTACAAAATATTTTAATTAAAATCAAATTTTTGAATTAATTAAATTAACATGATAAATAAAATAGATATTTATCATTCACGTAGTTAATATACAAAAAAAATTAAAAGCAAGATATAATAAATATATCCCGATTTTATGATCCGACATAAACTCTGATAAGTTTTAATCTCCTGTTCAAAGATAAACTGTAATCTTTTAATTCTTTTCTGAATCAGCTTTTGACATCTAAGTTGCATCAGAATTCCTCAACTTGCAGTGTTATACAATACAACACTGACCCGAACCTTATCTACAAAAAAAAATAGCAGACCCGTGGCCTTCGCCGCTGCTCGCCAGCACCCCAGGCGTTACTACCTTTTTGCGTCGTGTTTTAATTATTAGCTTGCTTCGTTATAATATCTTGCACAGGGTTAGATCACGTTCTGAAGTATAAATCCTAAGCATCCATAATCCTGGAGTATAAATCCTAAGCATCCATGATTCTTACCAATTCACCTTTACACATGGAATCCACTCATCCATGATAATGTCATGTTCATGATTCAAGAATACTCCTTTTGGATATAAAACATCATGATTTTTTGCTTTATCAAAAAACCACCATGATCCACGTGTATTCCATGATTCAAAGTGCATCCATGATTCTTGAATACTTGAATTATAACCCATGTTGCTGATCAATTTCAATTGCACCAACAGTGTTGGAAAACCGCTGCTGCTGTGTTTGGCGCTGCTATGTTGGAAAACCACTACTGTATTGGTGCTGTTGTGTGTGGCGCTGCTAAACAGATTTATATTGTTTATTTTTTATTTTTTTATTTTTTTATTTATATCCAGCAAAAAATTACTGAAAAAAAGAATTGCCGCAAAGCAACCAAGAAAAAAATCAATCCGCAGCTAAAACTGCTAGAACCATAGCCGGTTGCCGCCGCCTTCGTTCTTTCATACTTATTCTTATTTTTTTTCTAATAAATTAGAAAAAAAAATTAAAGAATATAAAATTTTTACATCAAAACCTATGTCCCGTAGGCTCACATTTAATCTAAAAAAAATTAATCTATCACGGTCAACCCCCGTGAAAAAAAAATTAAATCATCATCCACGCAATCAATCAAACACGAAAATAAATGATAATTATAAAATCGGGATTAGAACGCCTGCAAAACAAAGTTAGCAACAGTACTAAAACTACCCGGCTCCGATAACTGTAAACAAAAAATATAAAACGATTCTGATACCAATTGTTGGAGGAAAAACTGTCAAGATCATTGTTTTTACAAACGATTTTTGGTAAAAATTAACTGGACGGGAAAACACCGAAATAGGCTCCAAATAAAACTTTTGACGTCGAATGATCAAAAATAAAACTCGTGCAACCAAAGTTAATTTAGAAGAATACCTTTTTATCGATCGATTCTTCAACTACGACTTGATTCCGAGTTGAAGCTCCTGTCAGACCTTTTACTGTATTCCCTTACGCAGTTCTCGAACATAGTGTGGTGTACGAACAATCGAGAACTCGTACCGGCATAAACCAGATAGCTTTAGTCTCAATAGATAAGTTATGAAACTGATTCAGCCTACCCGCATATTTATAGGACTACAGTAGGGACCTAGGGAGTAATTATGAGTAAGACTTCCAGTGGAGCACAAACACGTATCAGCGGTTTCTATAATTAAGCAAATCTCATAGCGATATCTGTAATTATGAAAAACTAGCAGCAGTTTATGTAATTTCCATAAAATACTGAATTACAGTTCACATCACTATAGAACTATAATTACACTTGACCAATAATCTCAAGACCATCTTGCATTGAGCTCCTGTTATTAAATGCTTACCATTTCTCCCCCCGATACCCGCTAATTAAATTTAATTACTGACAATTTAATTTAATCGGTAACTTGATATTCCTTAAGCCCTCTTGCTTAACTTATTTGACCACCGGATAATTAAATTCACCTGTAAGGTTTCGCTCGGTCAAAACTTATAAGTTTCCTTAAGGAGTATTGTCAATCTCGATCTTTCGAGATACGGATTCTGTCAATAATTAATAATCTCCATATAAATAATATTGCTATCCAACTCACCGAGAATATAGACCCGTATAAGATCGCACCCTCTAATGAATCAAAATAACGAATATTAAATTTAAGTAAATCAAAAATTATTTCAGAATTAAAAAAATAAACACTATTCATAATAACCTTGGGTGTGAATTAATTTATATATAGTCAGTATAAAATTAATTACCCCAAATATCTCGTTCAATACACATAAAGTATACTAGCATAGAAAGTCAAAACAATAGACGACGCTATTATCTGTTCCCCATAACCAAGACAGACCTACTAAACTCTATACTACAGTCATACCGATGGTATGTCCATTTTCATCTAAACTGTGAATATAAAATTATATTCTATAAGAACCTAAAATTTAATCTTTTGTGTGCAAGTCGTACTCTACACACTAGATTAAATACTATACAGAATATTAGACATCCATGCATAACAAAAAAAAAGATATACATGCATTGCTCATAAAGATTCTCATAAAATAGAAAATTAATTTTATTAAAATAAAATTAAATACTAAAAACATGGTTTTCAGTATACCAACCCTAACACGGATCTCATTTGAAACTAAGGTGTTTATGTCTGCAATTCTGGGTGGTTGAAAACTAACACGCTTTAGTAAAAATAGCATATCTTGAGTTCTACTCAATGAAATTAATTCAAACTAGTTTTGTATGAAAGATAACTTTAAAACCTAAATCGAGACATAAAAATCATACCTAGATCATGTTTCTACATTTAGTTATGATAGATTAAATTTCGAGGCAGAAAGTCAAATTGCTCAAAAATTAGGTCTTTATGGGTGTTAGCCTCCGATCTCATGGTATGTCAATATTTGGTCATATTTCTTTGCATGCATGTGTTTAAGATTTACGTATCTTTGTTTCAGAACTTATAAAAGCTACACAACGCATGGATACAAACATCCAAACCCATTTTGCACCATAAAAATCATGAACAATCCTAGCTTTCTTACTACAATGCGGTTTTAATCCACTTTTGGTTCTTATTCTTAGTTGTGTTTTAATAGATGAGTTGAGAGGAGTTTTAGGGTGATATTGGATTGAAATTTCAGAGGTTTTACTTAATTGTTTGAGAGCTTGATGAATGGTGGATGACTAGAGAACTTAGTTTTATGCACAATGGTCTCAAAAGACCTTTCTTTCTTGGACCCTTCTTCTTTTTCTTCTTCTTTCTTCTCTCAAACTTCTATGAACATTCAAGAACACTCACAATCTGACCTCCCTCTCTCTTGACCGAACCATGAAGGAGAAAATGAGGTGTGTTTGGCTTGGTTTTTGTAGGAAAAGAGTTAGTGGGTTTTATCATGGATGTGTAACTCATTTTCTCATTTCTTTTAATTTTGATTGGTTGCATGCACTTGTTACTCTATTTGAGAAGATATTTTCAAATTATGGAAGCTGGAATTTTGGCTGGGGCTTGTTTGGGAGGCTCAAAAGCTTATTTTGTATTAATTTGGGATTTAAATTATGTTTTGATACCATTTTGTGTAACAAAAACGCCTAAAAAATTAATTTATTGTATCTTTTTGGTGTCCCTACCTACTAAAACCTATTATTTTAGCACATTTATGATTAATGTAGTATTCCCATGATTTATCATCATTTTTATAACAATTGATTAAATAGGTGTAGGCTTTTAAGTCAAATTAAGTTAATTTGACAAGAATTGACTTTTTGACTTATTTTATTGTGTAAGAACTTTATTAATAATTTGTTTACTTTTGTTGGCCTATAATATTATATTATTATATATATATTACTTATTTAAAAAGTCTTGAATCATAATAATGCTTAATTTGTACAATTTTTTAGCTTAAAATGGTAAAAAGTGACTTTTTGGGCACATACTCCAATGTAGCCACTAGGAGCATTTTTGTTATTTTCTGATGTTATTTTGTCTTTTGTTACTTAATGGTATTTAAATATTTGATTTAGGGTGTCAATGTGTAAAAATTTAAATTTTTAAAATTTTTTGCTATACTAGGGGCAAAATGGTCATTTTACCCTAATTATGAGAATTTTTTAATTTTTAATTTAATATTCCATGTTATTTACTTAATTTAAGATGTTGACAGTCTTCTCTGAGTATTAGGATTTTGTCTTTGAGCATTTGGTCTCTTTAGGGTTTCTAGATCGAATTAGGATTTTTGGGTCGAATTAGGGTTTTCGAACTTCTAGTGACCTAAGATCTCGTCGGTTACCAACCAAATTGTTACAACTAGGGTCCGAACTGGGTCATTACACTAAATCTTCCTTGAATCGCCAAATCCATTTCTACCAATAAGGCTGCTCGTATCACTTGTGTGTATGTCAGGAGCTGTAGACAGATGAATCTAGCTCGGATTGATGGTTCTAGGCCCCATTTGACCTTTCAGGCGTTCGACTCTTTGTTTGGTACAATTGCGACAGCAAATTGGCTTAACTCCTCGAAGCAATTTACATACTAGGTTACTGTTATCGATCTTTGTTTGAGCTCCAAGAATTCTCGATTCTGTTCTTGACCGAAGGGGGCTAGAAAATACTTCTCCAAAAATAATCCTTTAAACCGATCCCATATTAAAGCCACTGCATCTTGAGTGTTGTTGATCATAAACCACTAATGGTCCGCTTCTCCTTCCAATAGTTGAGCTGCTAAAGTTACCCGATCTGCCTCAACTTGAACTCCCATTAAGTTGAAGAACTTTTTGATGACCCTCAGCCACTTTCGATTCTGCGCCTTCTCTAAACGTTAGGGCTCGCTACTTGCCTAGCCCCGATAAGAACTATACCCTATCACGCACATTGAGACGATTAATGCTAGCTGCAAGCTCTCGTAAAACTTGGGCTAATCCAGGTGCTTTGTCATCTACAGGTTCGTTAGCTTGTCAGCTGTTCGGTCGTCTACCAACCATCCTTACAATAAAAGAAAAGAGGGTGTTATGATTTGGGGGTTGCTGTAATTCTTGATTGTTTTATGTTTTAAGATCTTATGGAGTTAGGTTTGAGTTTGTAAGATAACTTGTGGAGACTTTGGTAACAAACTCTTGTACTTCATATCATTTAAGTTAAGCGTAGAGTCGATACAAGGCTAAAAAGGTTCAGAAAGACACGCATGCAACATCCAAGGAAAAGAAAAGAAAACGAAGGATATAACACATCACTTGTTAGAGCCTAACTAAAACAAATGCAGGCAAAAATAACGGACGATGGAATCGCGCTCGCACGTTGCTTCGTAAATGCCATAACATCGCTACTGCACCTCCACGTGTCAGATGTCAGCCGATCCCATGCGAGCCTTGTCGATTATTGCTACCAGGATCTCCTCGTAGGTTTCAGGGTTGTTGAAGTCGGTCGCCAGGTTGCTGGGTCAATGATCCCTCTCTCATCTCTAAGTCATTGGGTCTGTAGCCATCTAGCTTCTAACATATCTTCAAGTCGATTCTTAAACCCTAGTGATACGTCTAGACAGAATGTGGTCTCGTTGCACTTCTCTAAAACTCTCAGGGGACCTATGTAGTGAGAAAAAGATTCAGGTTTTCTCTATCTTTGCATCCTTTCGGGGCGGATCCTAGCATATACCCACTCACCAACTCGATAGTCTCGGCAGTAATCCCAGTGGCTTCGGTAGATAATTGCGTCCATAAACTCATCATCGTCTAAATCGGGCAGTGACGCCTCTAGTGGGTCGTAAAGAATAGCAATCTCTTCAGCTTCATTATTGTCGTCGTCATCTTTTGCCTCTTCCTCCTTATTGGATTGCTAATCATCTGGGAATATCTAGGCCAAAGGGATAGGATCAATAGGGCCCTGCTCCTCAATGGGTATCTCTTCTAGATTTGAGTCTTCTGATTCTGTGCTGACCATGGTTCCTCTTCGGGTTTTGAACCGGGTGTCATCCCAAGAAAGAGAAGATCAAGGGGAAAACATAAGGTAAGGATTTTAAGTTATTAAGATTATAAGTGATAAATTAAATAATATAGACACTCTATAGAGCTTCTATGCCATAGAACTCATAGTTTTCTATAACCCAAGACCTGAAAGTTCACTAAACCTAAGCTCTGACACCAACTGTGACGCCCCGATTTTCGAGCACGTCGGGACATACATAAATATAAAGTAAAGGGATATTCTAGTGATTCATTCATAGATATGCATTATAATATTAAATCATTAAGGTTTCAACGCTAACCAAAATACATAAGCATTAACAGTTTTACAAAGAAAATATAAAAAAAAAATTACATTGAGTGCTCAGAAACTCAACAAAAAGAAGCAAAAAGGTGATTTGATTCTTCATCTAAACTTCATTGGGATTTGCCTGCTCCAGGAACTCACCCTGGTCGGTATGGCCTTCATCGTAAGTGATCCCTTCCTCAAAGGCTATATCCCCAATCGTGGCACGAAACCATGAGACAAAACCCAAAAGAAAACACTCCAAACTCTCCAACCAATCTCATGGCACAAATTCAGTACAACACATTTCATACAACACTTGAAGCATTTATATATCAAAGAGACAGGTAAGTTTGAAAGTTGTAACATGGTAGGCAGGTAAACATGAAGCGACCATTTATGCAAGGAATGCGATGATAAATGCAATGCAAGTGCCTAACACAACCATACTCCACAATCCAAACAACCAAGCAACGAAATTCCACACCAAGAATTCCAAAGTAGACTTCATTGAACAAATTGAATACTTAGCAATCAATCGAGTCTCATTGTGAATAATAACCATGTTGCCAAGCTTCATGCCCCTACTATTTTATTTAATCACAACGGTATCGAGTGGGGACCAATACAATGCGGCTGTGTTACCGAACGCGATCGGGATTGATGAAAATTTGGTTGTGTACCTAACGTACCTAACTTAAGAGTCGTGATGTTATTGCCTAGTGTCAAACCAAAGTCTAAAGTACCAATATCAAATTGCTAGCGACGAACCCATGGTACCAAACAATTTTCATCATAAACAATTTCCATACACAGGGGACGTACCTAGGGAGTTCACAGGGAATATATCCCAAAACATTTCATAAAACCGGCAACCAGGAACTCCCTAGAGCTAAATTCGAAGAAATGATAACTCCAATATTCCCAAACCCAGAATGGTATATATGTGACGCCCCGTCCTCCGGGCACGTCGGGACATACATAAATATAAATAAAGGGATATTCTAGCCATTCATTCATATTTATATACGTTAGTTATTACATCATAAAGGAGATCTGAACCGTTCAAAGGTACATAAGTATTACAGTTCCACCAAGAAATTTCAACAATTACACTAAACACGAGAAGTCTGAATATAAAAACGAAAATCAGAAGCTTCAACTCCTCAGAATGCATCAGCTGGATTCGTGTGCTCTTGGGACTCACCATGTTCTTCAAACTCTTCTTCTCCCTTGGGGTTGATTTCCTCCAAGAACCCCTCCCTACCTGTGGCACGAATGCCATGAGTCAAGACCCAGAAGAAAAACACTCCAACCTTCTAACTAATCTCACAGCACAAAATTCATCGCAACACATACCATATAACACCCAGTATAGTTTATAGTCAAGGAGATAGATAAATTTATAACATGGTAGCAGATAAGTAAATAAACATGCGTGTATGAAATGTAGATGCCCAACTCAAAATGCACCCAGATAAGAAATAGGAATTCTACGCTGGGAATCACCAGACTAGACTTAATGGACAGATTGATCACCAAAGCCATCATCGCGCCTCATTGCAAATAGTAAATACGCCACCGGGATTCATGCCACAGCTGTTTTACTCAATGGCAACGGCATGGGGGCGGGCCACTAACCAAATATATATATATATATATATATATATATATATTCGGCTACCCCTATGTGGGCCAACAGGCCACTAACCAATTATTCAGCCACCCCTATGCGGGCCAGCAAGCCCCACCATAAGACTCGTGATGCGCCGGTGTCAACCCAAAGTCTAAGAAATTTCAAGAAACGTTCACATATGCAAAGTATCAAAGTGAGGGGTTTAGGTCTGCCAAAATTGGGCTCTCTCCGACTTACCACCGCAGTGGGATTAGGTCAGCCGACTTAAGGCCTCCGAATTACCCAATGGGATTAGGTCAACCGAATTAGGCTATCTCCGACTTACCACCGCAGTGGGATTAGGTCAGCCAAATTAGGCTATCTCCGACTTACCCAAAGCAAAGAACCAAGATTAAGGATTTAGGACAGCCATAATTGGGCTCTCTCCGACTTACCACCGCAGTGGAATTAAGTCAGCCGAATTAGGCTCTCTCCAACATACCCAAAATCCAAACTTTCGAAATCAGAATGCTAGTGATGAACGCATGGTGCCCAACAATATTTATAAACCATTTCTATAACACCGGGGATGCACCCAGGGTGTATAAGCCAAAATCATTTCCAACACCGGGGATGCACCGAGGGTGTAAAAACCAAAAATTTTCAAAAATGGCAACCAAGGACGCCCTAGACTCAGAACCAAGAAGAATAATCTCAACATAGCCCATCCCAACAACGGTTTACACAGATGGACTCCAATATGCCAGGATGCAAGTGACAATTTCAATAATGTGTACCATTGATATCAAGTGCAACAATTCATTGCATGGCATCAACTAGCATGGCAAAGTTCAAGGTATAACACGCAATGCATAAGGTACACGTATGTGAAGCACAGACTACAATTCTCAAGATATGATTCAATATAACAGCAGAGGTTCTAGATCATCATACATTCACTTGAAACACTAATCAACTAATTCAAATAAGTCATCGTACAGAAACTCAGGTCTCATGGCAAAGGGTGCTTGAATCACACTTAACAACTTTTAGGGCCAAAACTAAGTATTAAATTAATAGGGGCAACAAAGTTTTGGGGCATCTAAACTTGGAATTAAGCTATGATTTTTATACACCAATTAGATAAAAATATATCCGACAAATCTCATGTTTATCATTAAGGCCAAAATCTAAGGCAAAGGGGTGAACATTTCATTCTAAGCAAAAAGGGTTCAACATTTACTCCAGATTTTTACCAAAAACTAGCTTCTGTTGTTCTCGGTTTTGGAGTATCAAATGAAATCCAAATAAGCCCATTTTTTAGTATGTTCTATTTTAACAAATTCCCTACAAGTTTCATTTTTAGAGCTAAGGGTAGTTGTTTGAAACAATTTAGACGTTTTGGCCATTTTGAAAAGTGGGTTCTGTCAGTCACCAAAACTCAGCAGAGCTGGTTTTGGACAGAGGGTTTAAAATGGTTTTGGGGTAACATCCCGAGGTTTTAAGGTCTGATTTTTGGGTAGTAATTACATCAATATATTAGCTACAAAGTTCATGTAGACCACTTTTGTAATAGGTCAATAAAAATAGGTGTTTTGGGCCATATAAAAATATGTGACAGAATGTTTCTCAGGGACTGAAAATCATCAGAGACTTTAAAAGGGGTTTTGACCTATCAAAACTCAATATTTTGTTCTAATTTTTGGTGGATAGATGGATATAAAATTTGGATACAAGTTTCATATTTTGACCAAGGTTCTGATCTCACTTTAAAATAGGGTTTCCAAGTCAGTAATGTTGACAGGTCAGAATTTGACACACTTTGGTAAAATTGCAATATCTCGCGTTCTGGTTGTTCAAATGAGTTGAAACCAATTTTGAATGAAAGATAACACAAAAATATAACTCTGGACATAAAAATAAAGCTTAGATCAATTTTATACATTGAGTTATGGCGTTTCAAATCTCACGGAAGAAACATCAAAGTTCTAGAAAATCAAGCCTCTTAGGGTTTAGGTCTTCTACTTGTGTCATGTCATGTTTTTGTTCCATTTCCTTGCATGCTTGTGATTCTAACTTTAATATGAAGGCTACAGCACACTTAGATGTCATAAATATCAAATATAACAACATACAACAACATCTCATAACATTCACAAACAAAACAGCCCCTAGGATTCCAACTACAACGCCTTTTCCGTTTGATTTCGGTTCTTGATTTTTGAGGGGCTTAAGGGGTGTGTTGGGGGGATGTTTTGAGGGATACTAAATACAAGGTTTAGAGGTTTTACTTACATGTTTGGGAGATCAAAAAATGATGGAGGATGGATTAAAACTTAGCTTTAGAACCATGGTTTCCAAAGACCCCACTTTTTTTTATCCTTTCTTCTTCTTCTTCTCTCAAACCCTCAAGAACACTCAACCCACTCTTTCTCTCTCTATATGCACGAAATTGTTGAAGGGGAGAAGAGATGTTTGGGATTGTTTTAAATAGGGAAAAGTTAGGGGACAAGGGGAGACAACAAAATTAATTAAGGTACCTTTTTCTTGATTTTTCTCTTCCATTCACATGGGCACACATGGGTTCACTTGTTGTTGTTCAAGCTTTAAGGGGACAAGAAATCATATTTGGGAAGCTAAAAGTAGCTATGTGGCTGTTTGGAGGGACAAAATCTAATCCCCCATCAATCAGGGGGTTTGCCTCGGTTTGCGTGCCCTTATTGTGCAAGAAAATGCATTAAAAGTTAATTTGATGTATCTTTTTGGTGTCTTTTCCTACTGAGACCTATTATATTAATATTTTTATGATAAATATATTATTTTCATGTATTATCATAATTTCCATAGCAATGGATTAAATAGATGTAGTCTTTTAAGTCAGATTAAGCTATTTTGACAATATAGGGCTTTTTGACTTATTTTGTTGTGTATGAACTTCAATAGTAATTTGTTTACTTTTTTGACTTATAACACAACATTATTAGATATATTACTTGTCCAAAAAGTTTGGGATCATCATAATACTTCATTTAATGCAATTCTCATCATTTAAAGCTAAAAAAAAGAAAATAAGTCACTTTTTGGCACATTTCCCAAGGTGGTCGGCCACGAAGGGGCATTTTTGTCATTTTTTATGTTATTTTGTCTTTTACCACTTAATTATACTTAAATCCTTGATTTAGGGTATTCATATGTCAAAATTTAGATTTTTAAGGTTTTTTGCTATACTATGGGCAAAACGGTCATTTTTACCTTTTTTGTGAGAATTTTTTATTTTTAATTTATTATTTCATGATATTTACTTCATTTAGAATGTTAGGAGACTCTTTGGGTGTTAAGGTTTCGTTGCCCGAGTTTTGGACCTTTTTAGGGTTTTCGGACCGAACTTAGGATTTTCGATTCGAGTTAGTGTTTTGAACTTCTTCTGTGTTCTATGGCCTTGTGGACTATCCGCCACTAACATTAGCATTTGGGCTGAGTCTTTAAATGGGTCGTTATCAATAGGGTTGTTACAACTAGGATCTGTACCGGATCGTTACAATATACAAGATGGACTCCAATGTTCTATGAATGCAATGATGATAATGCCCACTATGGTACAACATATAGCTCAAAGTACTACTACTTATAGCATGGCATATCACTAAGCATGGCCATGTAGAACTCAACGTAGCATACGGTACAACAAGTTAAAGCATAGAGTACAACTTTCAAAATATGATTCAATTCTCATGGCATGGTCATTTTTCATCACATACTTTCGTTAAGGTGTTATTCATCTAATTTAAAATAATTAAAACATATAAATCATATCACACAACACAAACATGCTCCATCATACATTTAACCATATATTAATTAACTTCCAACCATTAATTTATAAAGTACAGCTGTATTTTGAGGCACTTAGACATGAAGTTAGGTTCTGTTTTTTGTCACAATTTAGATATAAATATTATCTAGAACTTTTGTATTGAACACTAAGAAAAAATCCTAAAGTAACTAGGTGAATTAATTTTCACAAGTGAAAAAGTTTTAGCACTACACAGAAAATTTACAGAAAAATGGTCTCTGTTGGTTTCAGGTTTGGGGTATCAAATCAGGTCTAACTAAGCTCAATCCTGGATATATTTTAGTTAAACATATCCCCTACAAGTCTCATGATTAGTTCTCAGGGTAGTGCTTTGGAAAAAGTTGGAGAAACTAGTCATTTTATAAAATATATTCGGGTAGTGTGAAAATCTGATTTTTGGACAGAAACACGTTACCTACACTCTTCATGAAAATCTAATTTTTGGACAGAAATTAAATTAACATATTTCCTACACTCTCCATGAAAATCACTTTTGAAGAAGGTCACTTTTAAAGAAGCTCACTGTCATGTCCCAAACTCCAGGTCACGCGAAGACCACCGAACAACCACCACAAACGCCCGAACGAAAAAGGATAAAAGCCCAAAAGCCCAAACAAGGCTAAAACCTTTGTAAAGCGTACTACCGAGAGTTTATTTAATTTGAAAGAGTAGCCAAGAAATTACGGTTACGGTCCCACAAGCTAAGCCTTTAAACAAAACGAAATACAAGTTTAGGATAAGAAAAACATTTCTTTTTTTTATGTTTAAATAAGCTTAGGCCGTTTCAAAATCTCCCTCAAAGTACAAGAATTTGAATGAAGCATAAACCATTTTAAAACTCCGTTTGTAAACTGTGATACAACAAACCCCTGGTTACTCTCGAAAGTATTAAAACATGCATACATACATAAGAATTATATACGCATTACAACATGTTATAAATAAACATGAAACATATACAGAAATGTATAAACAACCTATCAAGACAAAACAGAAGTCTTGTCCTCAGCCACCTCCGGGCACCCAGGGTCAACCTACAGGACCACGTTCACCTGAAAAAGGTTTTAACGAAAATCTCACACCGTGAGCCGAAGCCCAATAGGAAGTAGACAGTAAAGCTGTAAAGCAGGTTATGCAACTACACACACACACAGGCTCAACCACATGAGCGAAAAAGGGTTTTTCTCTCAAAAACCACAAGTTTTCCATCGAGCCATCACAAGCCTCAAAAAGGTTTTATCTCATAAAATTCCACATTTTTCATCCTTCAAACTATGCATATCATCCTAACAGATATCATGCCACAGTTAAGGAAAAGCAGTAATCAAACAAAAAATTGATTTTTGTTCACCCGGATCACAGAACCGGAAACCACGCTATTTTCTCACTCGGAACACACAATCGAGGAAAATAAAACGATAAAACAGTTTGCTCCACTCAGGTCACACAGCCGAGGAGAAAAGATGAAAGGTAATCCTATGCACCGACTCTACCACACAGACAAAGGTAACAACTATAGACTCCTGCCTATTACCTTAGTCTTGAACCACTAAAGACCTGCTAGGTAATGACAAGTTCTATACGAAGTTACAACAACAACACCATTTACGAAGGCAATCGACTCTTTTACGAATTTCTACGACCGCTGGAAAAGCATCCAAAACACGCACCTGCTTCTTTACAGATTGCCACGACCGATGGACGAAACATAACCAAATCACGCATCTGCTTCTTTACGGCTTGCAACGACCGATGGACGAAGCAAAACCAAACCACGTTTATGGGGATTAACCCGAGGGACCGTAGTGAGCCCACTTTGCGTACGTTTTTGGACTTCCACCAAAGAACAATAGAAGCCCAACTCAACACACACTCACTGTTATGGTACATCTATGAATAACATTTAAAACCCAACCGTAGCTCAAACTACGAAAACCCAAAAAATATTTTATACAACACATGTATAAAAAGAGATCCAATCCTTCAACATGGAGATCTAAAACTATTTCTAGCAAAACGTTAAAAGGTAAGACTCAACCCTGCGGGTTTGCTCCGAACCTCCAAAAAGACATTTTTCACCATTTCACAAAATACCTCATTTTCAACCCCCTTTTGAAAACTACGGATACGACGTACCCGAATCATGTATACAACCGAGAAAAAGCATAAAAATCCACTTTTACCCAAAACCTAGATTTACACATGAAAATCACATTTAATGCATTTGTACCCGGTGAAAGTAAGTATAATTGCATATAACTCTCTCATAACAGTAGTAGGTCTAGAATCCTACCTCGGCGAGTCAAAACTCGAAGCCCCAAAAACTGAACCTCGACGAAGCGAAAATTTGTCCGGATATATGAGAAGCCCCCAGCACCAACATCAAGGATCCGCAGTCTGTTCGCAAAAAATTGAGCCCCGGGCCCTCAAAATCTAGAGAAAAGGCAGAGAAACGGGAGAGAAAAAACATATCTGGAAACACAAAAATATCCTAAAATATCTCAACGCCTGATATTTATAGAAAAAAGCCAAAAACCTTATGTCCAGTCGACCGAACCCTTCAGTCCAGTCGACCGAACTCAAAATTCTCTATTCAGTCGACTGAACCAAGCCCTTCAGTCTACCGAACTGCTGGGCAGTGTGTTTCCGACGCTGAAGCTGGTTTTTCAACCTAAAACCAAGCCAACTGTGCCTCTTTCGAACCCAAACACGTGCCAAAGATGTACCTAACACCTTCTGAAGGTTACGAGATAACTCGAATACTTAATCATTCCAAAATAAAACGAGTCAGGATCTCACAACTCTCCCCCTCTTAAAGGAATTTCATCCCCGAAATTCAACACTGAAACTCAAACCAATCACTCTTTCGGAACTGTCAACAAGCTATGATATAAACCCAGTAATACCGTACAATAGCAAAAAAAAAAAAAGAAGCCCTGGCAACACGGTCCAACAGCAGACATGCCTCAACAACTGAAACCCCAAACCTGTCGTCACATGAGGAAAATACGACAACACGACCTGAAGATTCAATCTCCACACAAATTGGCCACACGTGCAAGTGTTACTGACATCACTGTCATCCAGGAAACATCCTTGAAACACCGGACCAAAATCTAGCTCACACGGCCAATCCTCAAAACCTGACTCTCGCCAAACTCAAACCACTCCGACAATAAACACATCACACAAGACCAATTCGTCAAAGAACCTGGTCCTAAACACGCTCTATTCCAGAACATAGAGACTACCACGTCGTTCCCACAGCCACAATCTAGCTTAATCATATCTCACCAAGTACACCAAGAACGATCTCCACAAGTCCAAACACACGACGTTAAGCCCTGACATCGGTCACATGAAATCGCATGCTCCACGCACAAACTCTACTCGAGTTCTGACAATCACCAAACAACCACTGACCTTGATACCATGTTAGCGCCCTGTAGATGCCCACATCTCCATTGCTGAAGCTGTCACGACGCCGATCCACGAGCAAAAACACAACATTCAACTCCAGAGAGAAGCTCACAACAGGGAAGCTCACTTAACTCACCTGGAATATCAGAGAACAAATCTCATCAAACCTTCATCCTCTATTCAAACTTCTATCTCCAACCACCATTCTCAACCAGGAGAAACATCAGGTGGTACACCATTGTCTTAGACAAGGTCCCACACAACCAAAACTAATTCGGCATCGCAGTCACAAAATCACCTGATCTAAACGAGTCGCTTGACCAAACACGTCACGCAGATAGAACATTTTATAGGTATCCAACGACTTATACAAATCCAATCATGTCTCACGTGCAACAACACGTCATTACATAACACTACACAACGCAACATCTCGTTATCCGATCACTGATACCAAGGCTACAAACCAACCTCAATTCGAACAGGATCGCCGTCATCTGGCAGAGCAAACACGATGACTATTTTTCGACATCAAACTCAAACTTATAACTCATAGATCAATTCCTTGAGTCCACCATAATAGAATATTCGAACTCCAGACTCGCCCATTAATTTGTCAACTTCCTCATCCATTGAACATATCAGGGCCCTTCCGTTCCGTTCCCAACCAAACCATCGCGTCGGTCCAAACAGGCCACGACCACCAAGGCTTCTCTAACTTCGATTCCTTCCTGACTTTTACTTTGCTACATTGTCAGGATCACCATCCAAACCAACAGTTATGCAAAAGCACAACACTTGTTACAGTGGACGATCATTCCTCAATTCCAAGAATTCTAAGCAGTGTTCAAAGCCCTAAACAGGACCCAAACCAGACTCACTGAAGTCTACCAGAAACCCACCATACACATATCACAACCGCACTATTCTGACAAAATTCTCGCTCTACCATGTGATAGAAGTATAACCACACGCACACAATGGTCGACGATCCTCAACTGATCACAGCAAAAGAATGTTACATCTCCACACCAATTCCCTTGTCAACAAGAACAAGCAAAAGCATTCCTGGTCTGCTAACTTAAACTCATAGGGAACACAACCCAAATAGTTCAACCTTCATACCAACAAGCCACACAGACTAGGTTACCACAACCCACCATGTTTACCACACTTACACTTACTCTCTTACGGTCTTCCACTGATGGATAATACTAACCCCGAACATGCAATTCTTTACGGTCCCCAACCGTAGGAGCAATTGGATCCCAGGTCATACACACACAGACGCTTAACATTCAAGAAAGAACATAGCCTTGAAGCACACGTCGAAACCATGAAGAAGTAAACCCACAATCACTTGATCACGGCGATACAAGTCCCTGAGTCAACTCCAAGGGTCACAACATGGATACTAAATCCACAAAAATTTTCAGTCTCAGTACACACTCAAAACCTAAATCGATCAAGGACCCGGCATCTCCCTCCAACCGAGATGAAACAACTCGCACCAGACAACCGTCTACAAAGAAACTCCATCTCTGTCCAGAGAGAAGAAAAGGGTCAACAAAGAACCATGACCCAACCTCAACGTGCGCTCAATACTCACCAACACTTGGCCCCTAAGGAACCCTGTAGGCCTAATCTCGAGGCCACCGTGACTACAGTCACACAGATGCTATTAACCACGATCACGATACTCAGACCATTCGCTACACCAAGCTCTCGACACTAAGACCTCATTCACACATGTGAACACCATCCATTCGCACATCTGGTACAACACCTACCATTGCACCCAAAACCTCACTTCACAGGGTTGCGCTTACTCACCTAACTCCTGCTAGGAAAACCATAATCACGTCACAGCCTCAAACCTACTGCCCACGCAACTCACATAGAAAGCGCACGGCATCAAACAAGGGAACCTAATCCTGAGACCTCTCATCCAGAGTTATTAATAACTCCCCACAACCATGCAGACACCTCCGCACTTTCACTCTCTGAGCACACATCGATCACAAGCATCGTAACCCACGATTTCTCACCTCTCGTACCAGGTCAGCCAAACCGCATGGTCCACTACTGAACCTCATCACTCGACACTTTGTTCCCATGAGCAAACAACATACCCATCTCTAAACCTAAGGTGGAATACAAACAACCTTCTCAAATGCGACTCTGACTACTGTCAGCATCCCGCTAACCACCATCGACACCCTAACTACAAAGGGATATCTCCAGAACCATACGTTCTGCTATCTCAACATACGCTCGGCTAAAGATTAGCACGTTCCCATTCACTATGTTCCCGTCTATACCCCAGCCTGAGTACACGGCTCATGACATAGCATGGCTCACAACGTACCTAATCCATCACACGGCCAGAACCATGTACCCCAATAACCCGAAAAGGATAATCACTATCCTTAATCCAAGCATAACAACTAATATCTAGGGTCTCCAACATCCCCACATCCCTACTCGCCAGCCATCCGTAACGTAACCACAACTTCCGATAGCATGCTCACAAAGGGAGCTATCTATCAAAGCCAAAGCCATCAACTCTGCTTCGACTATACCCCAACAAACTCTGCTCGTGCAAATACTCAATGGTTTGCCAACCGAGGCTAACCTCACTCAACTAAACCCAACTCACTACTGAGTTCCACAACAAACCAAGCGATCGACGCTCAACCCATAATCGTACCTCTGCAACTGATAACAACCAAGTCGCACAGCCAAGACCCAAACCATAGTCTCATCGTCTCGAAGAGTGTACAGGTTAGATAGAAAGAAAACATGAAACACGACAACCTAAGGTCGATCTATCATGTTATCTCTAACACATACCACATAATCATGCTACGATTATGCAGACATAACAACGATATCGAGAAGAACTGACAAGAATGACTCGTCACTTTGGATAACCCACTTAGATTCCTTGCTAGAAATCACGTCTGCAAAACGTGTTTCTAACTTGGCTCCCAAGTTTATTAATTCAAGCACAAGACTAATTAATCTTAAGGTCCAACCACCATACTCACGTATACACGACATCAGCATGCTCATGTTCAAAACACAGGCAACCAAGCACACACACATCTTTCCTCATGAGGTAACACACCCTCTTCCCACAGCTCATATGTATTCCAACCCAGAGCTCTGATACCAAGTTGTCATGCCCCAAACTCCAGGTCACGCGAAGAGCCACCAAACAACCACCACAAATGCCCGAACAAAAAAGGATAAAAACCCAAAAGCTCAAACAAGGCTAAAACCTTTGTAAAACGTACTACCGAGGGTTTATTTAATTTGAAAGAGTAGCTAAAAGACTACGGTTACGGTCCCACAAGCTAAGCCTTTAAACAAAATGAAATACAAGTTTAGGATAAGAAAAACATTTTTTTTTTATTAAAGAAGCTTAGGCCATTTCAAAATCTCCCTCAAAGTACAAGAATTTGAATGAAGCATAAACCATTTTAAAACTCCGTTTGTAAACCATGACACAACAAACCCCTGGTTACTCTCGAAAGTATTAAAACATGCATACATCCATAAGAATTATATACGCATTACAACATGTTATAAATAAACATGAAACATATACAGAAATGTATAAACAACCTATCAAGACAAAACAGAAGTCTTGTACTTAGCCACCTCCGGGCACCTAGGGTAAACCTACAGGACCACGTTCACTTGAAAAAGATTTTAAGAAAACTCTCACACCATGAGCCGAAGCCCAATAGGAAGTAGACAGTAAAGCTGTAAAGCAGGCTATGCAACTACACACACACAAGCTCAACCACAGGAGCTAAAAAGGGTTTTCCTGTCAAAAATCACAAGTTTTCCATCAAGCCATCACGAGCCTCAAAAAGGTTTTATCTCATAAAACCTCACATTTTTCATCCTTCAAACTATGCATATCATCCTAACAGATATCATGCCACAGTTAAGGAAATGCAGTAATCAAACAAAAAATTAATTTTTGTTCACCCGGATCACACAACTGGAAACCATGCTATTTTCTCACTCTGAACACACAATCGAGGAAAATAAAATGATAAAACAGTTTGCACCACTCGGGTCACACAGCCGAGGAGAAAAGATGAAAGGTAATCCTATGCACCGACTCTGCCACACAGACAAAGGTAACAACTATAAACTGCTGCCTATTTCCCTAGTCCTGAACCACTGAAGGCCTGCTACGTAATGACAAGTTCTATACAAAGTTACAACAACAATGCCATTCACGGAGGCAATCGACTCTTTTACGAATTTCCACGACCGATGGAAAAGCACCCAAAACACGCACCTGCTTCTTTACGGATTGCCACGACCGATGGACGAAGCATAACCAAATCACACACCTGCTCTTTACGGATTGCCACGACCGATGGACGAAACAAAACCAAACCACGTTTGCGGGGATTAACCCAAGGGACCGTAGCGAGCCCACTCTGCGCACATTTTTGGACTTCCACCAAGGAGCAATAGAAACCCAACTCAACACACACTCACTGTTACGGTACATCTATGGATAACATTTAAAACCCAACCGTAGCTCAAACTATGAAAACCCATAGAACAGTTTATACAGCACATGTATAAAAAGAGATCCAATCCATCAACATAGAGATCTAAAACCATTTCCAGCAAAACGTTAAAAGGTAAGACTCAACCCCGCGGGTTAGCTCCGAACCTCCAAAAAGACATTTTTCACCATTTCACAAAACACCTCATTTTCAACCCCCTTTTGAAAACTACAGATACCACGTACCCGAATCACGTATACAACCGGGAAAAGGCATAAAAATTCACTTTTACCCAAAACCAAGGTTTACATATGAAAATCACATTTAATGCATTTCTACCTGGTGAAAGCAAGTATAATTGCATATAACACCCTCATAACAGCAGTAGGTCTTGAATCCTACCTCGGCGAGTCAAAACTCAAAACCTCAAAAACTAAACCTCGACAAAGTAAAAATCTGTCATGATATATGCGAAGCCCCCGGCACCAACAGCAAGATCCGTAGTCCGTTCGCAAAAAATTGAGCCTTGGGCCCTCAAAATCTAGAGAGAAGGCAGAGAAACGGGAGAGAGAAACCAGATCTGGAAACTCAAAAATATCCCAAAATATCTCCATGCCTGATATTTATAGAAAAAAGCCAAAAACCATCTGTCCAGTCGACCGAACCCTTCAATCCAGTCGACTGAACTCAAAATTCTCTGTTCAGTCGACTGAACCAAGCCCTTCAGTCGACCGAACTGCTGAGCAGTGTGTTTTTGATGCTAAAACTAGTTTTTCAACCTAAAACCAAGCCAACCGTGCCACTTTTGAACCCAAACGCATGCCAAAGATGTACCTAACACCTTTCAAAGGTTACGAGATAACTCGAACACTTAATCATTCCAAAATAAAATGGGTCGGGGTCTCACAGTCACTTTTGAAGAAGGTCACACTCCAAAATCTGATTTTTGGACATAAACTAAATTAACAGATTTCCTACACTCTCCATGAAAATCACTTTTGAAGAAGGTCACTAAAAATAGGGGTTTTGGGTTGCACAAAAAGGTGTGATAGAGGGTTCTATTTGCCACTGAGCTTCAACAGAGACTTTCAGAGATGATTTAACCATTCAAAACTCAATATCTTAGGCTCATATTTGGTGGGTAGCTAGATCAATATGTTGGATACAAGTTTCATGAAAACCCAAAAGATCAGTTTATGTTTGAAAATGGAGTGTTTGGATTTTCAACATAGGCTGGTCTGAAAACAACATGTTTTGATAGAACGATAACATAAAAACCTAGGTTTGGATATAAAGAACACACTGAGGCCTAACTTAGCTCTAGCCACCTAGCATGTTGTGTGTCAAGTTTTTATTCATTTTCTTTACATACATGTGTTATACACTTATATATCAAAACTCCAGAACTCATAAGAGTTATAAAACTCAAGAATCTCTACATGCATACAAATATCATATCACAAAAAGTATGAACAATCCATATTTTTCTTGCATAGTGTCTTTTTGTTCCATAGTTTGAGTCTTGTTTTTTATTCTATTTTCTGAGATGGATTGACGGAGTTTGAGGTGGATTTAATTAGAGAGTTTTGAAGTATTTTCTTACCTTAGAAAGATTAGATGATGCTAGAAGGTAGACTGTGATTTGGCTTTAGAAGATCTCACAGCTCCTCTTTGGATCCTTTTTCCTTTTTCTCTTTATTTCTTTCTTCTTTTCTCCCAAACTTTGAAGAACACTTAAATATTCAAAATCTGGTCTTTCTCTCTCTATATGACCGAAACATGAAAGAGAAAGTAAGGGAAAATAGGTCTTATTTATAGGAAATTTTAGTACAGGAAAAATGATTAATGTGTAAAGAAAATTTTAAATTCTTTAAATTCTAATTGGTTGCGTGGTAGGTGGAGACCTTTTAAGAAATTTGAGATTTGAATTTTCAAAAAATTAGATGGGAATTTTGGCTAGGCCTTGTTTGGCGGCTCAAAGTGCTTAATTTTTGCTTTAATTGCTTATTTGGTGGTGTTTTGGCACATATTGTCCAAGAAAGTATTTTTAAATTTGATTTAATGTATCATTTTGGTCTTCTAACTTACTAAAACGAATTATTTTAGTGTTACTATTATTATTATAGTTTATAAAAATTTTAACAATAATTAATTATTTAAGTGTAGGCAATTAAGCTACTTTAAATTATTTTGACTACATGGGTCATTTTAGCTTTATTAGGTGTGTAAGAGCTTTTATAATGATTTATTTGCTTTTGTTGATATAAAACATTATATTATTTTTAATATTACTTGTTTGAATAGCTTTGGGACATAATAAGACTTGATTTGTACATCTTTTTCTAATTTTGAGCTTAAAATACAAAAAGTGACTTTTAGGGCACAAATCCCTAGACAAATTGGCTACTATGGGGCAATTTGATCATTTTTTTTGTTATTTTGTCTTTTGCTATTTATTTGAATTTAAATTTTTAATTTAGAGTGTTCATGTGTCAAATTTTGAATTTTTAAGACTTTTTGGTGTATTAGAGGCAAAATGGTCACTTTACCCTTTTATGAGAATTTCTAATTGTTAATTTAATATTTCATGATAATTTAGGATGTTGGGAGTTTTATCTAGATATTAGGGTTTTGCCTCTTGAGTGTTAGGTCTTTTAAGGGTTTCTCGATCGAACAAGGGTTTTCTGGTCAAATAAGGGTTTCCAACCTTTTAGCAATCTAAGATCTCATAGGCTAACCATTGCTAATACTAGGGTCTAAACCAGTTTCTTACATTTTATTCTATGTTTGTTACGTTTGCCATGTTTAATGTTCATAATTGCGATGTTTATTTTGTATTTTGTAACAGCCTCGATCTTTTGTTGTCACAACCGTGATCTTTCTGTTAAATCTAGTGATAAAATCATGTTTTAGAATCACTTTTTGTTTTTGCTTAGCCATACATACAGTATGCTAGGAATCAAACTATGCAGCAAGTCCCATAGGATTTTTGGTCATCTTTTGACCTTTCCTTACTCTATGTTGGGTTCGATGCAGCATGATAGATATAGGAACCTTTTTTGGATGACCCGTAAGACCTTTCTAATCTTTTCTTTTTTTATAGCACTTTTTTTATTATTTTATTTTGTTTATTCTTCTTCACTTTTGTTTGAACTCTCTGTAATCTCTCATTCTGTATATGTTATCTTTGGAAAATTTAAAATAAGAATAAAAAATGACAAAGTAAAGGCCAACCTTGTAGTTGGGCGAAAAGGGTGCATAGCACCTTCTCTTTTCTTTCATTGGCACCTGTACCCTACTTTTCTCTGGTAACATTTTAAATGACTTGTGGCCTACTTTTTGTTTTTTTTTTTTCTCAAAAATTAAGTGGCGACTCTATTTTTACATGTGCTTGGGTATCATGAGCATTTTATTACCAAAGAAATATTTTCTTTAAAAAAAGAAAAAGATACTGAACAAATCATTTTCAAATCAGATCTAAAAATGCCAGCACTTGAAGAAGCCAGTAAGTGTTTTTGTTGTTGAAAAGGGTTCTACATCTAAGCCAAAAGGTAAGAAGAGGAAAAAAAAAGTTCAAAAATAGGGTGGCACAGCTTGCAAGACAATTAGTGAGCCATAGACTGGTGTGAAAAAGCCAAAAGACAAGTGTTTTCACTACAACCAGACAGAGTATTCAAAGAAGCAATGTCCAGTGTATCTAGGTAAGATGAATCATCAAGGTAATTTTCATTCACTGGTTATTGAAACATGTTTAGCGGTATTATCTATCGATACATGATATGTAGATACGGGAGCCACTAATCATGTATGCAATTCTTTGAAGGGGTTCTAAAAAACTAGACAGCTCAATGATGAAAAAATATACCTACACATTGGCAAAATACAAGGGAACAGCAGTTGTAGTGGGAGATGTCACTCTTAGTTTTAGTAGATATAGGATTTTAATTTTGAGAGATTATCTTTATGAACCTTTCATTAAAAGGAATTTAATTTCTATTTCTAGATTGGTTAAAGACGAATATTTTGTTTATTTTTTGGACATTTTTGTTATTAAGGATAATAGACATTTTATCTGTTATGGTATATTGGTGGTGATCTTTATGTTATTACTCCTATCTTTCCTACACTGCAACTGAATGAATTGAATAACACTAATAGTTTTCCATATAAGAGAAATGAACCTTCTAAGATGAACCAAACATATCTTTGGCACTTACGCTTTCGTCATATCAATCTAAAAAGTATTAATAGACTGGTTAAAAATGAACCTTTGAGTTCATTAAAAGTGGAAGTACTTCTAGTCTGTGAATTCTACTTAGAGAAAAAGAAGACCAAGAGGCCCTTTTCGGCCAAAGACTATAGAGCTAAAGAACCATTGGAATTGGCTCACTCTGATTTATGTGGACCTATGACTATCAGAGGTAGAGGTGGCTTTGAGTATTTTATCATTTTTATTGACGATTACTTAAGGTATGAGTACATTTATTTGATGCACCGTAAGTCTGAATGTTTTGATAAATTAAAAAAATTTAAAGTAGAAACGGAGAAGCATCTAGGTAAATGTATCAAGACATTACGGTCTTACCATGGTGGGAAGTACCTCTTGGAAGAGTTTAAAGACTATTTATCAGTGGCGGGGCTTATATCTCAGTTGTCTACACCAGGCACTCCACAATAGAATGGTGTAATAATGAGTTATTCAAAGTTATCTAATTCATTTTGGGGATTTGCATTAAAAATCGCAGCTTATATTCTGAACTTGGTACCTTCTAAGTCAGTACTAACTACTCCCATAGAATTATGGACTATGAGCAAACTTAGTTTATGGCATGTTTGAATTTGGGGTAGTCTAGCACACGTGCAGAAAGAAAACACAGATAAGTTGGAATCGAGGGCGAAAGTATGTTTCTTTATTAGATATCCCAGGAGAACGAAGGGTGATTTCTTTATAGTCTTAAGGATCAAAAAGTCATTGTCAATACTAATACCAGATTCTCGGAAGAGGGATATTTGATGAACCACAGGCTCGAAAGTAAAATTATTCTAGAGGAGCTGAGAGGTAGTACCAGTAATACAGTAGAAGCGCAACAAGTCTTTGATATCTCATTACCTTATCGTAGTTAGAAGATTATTGGGACATATACAGATTCTAATCAAGTCTTGATGCTACCATCAACATGTCGATTTCCCAACTAGGGCAGCATATGGATGATGGTGCATAGGGTTCATAATCAGCACAACGTGTCATTGTTAGTACACAGACGTAGGTCATGCCTCATCATAGCGGGAGGGTTGTTCATTAATTCGATTGGTGTATGTTTTTAGAAGAGCTTTTTGATAGGATCTCGAAAGAACTAGACACTAAATCCTATTACTACAATGAAGCACTCCAAGATAAAGATACAGACCTTTGGCAAAGGGTTATAATTCTGAGATAGAATCTATGTACACTCTAATTAGGTCTGGGATCTTGTAAAACTACCTGAAGGGATTAAACCCATCGGATGCAAGTAGATTTATAAGAAGAAGAGAGGAGTAGACGAAAAAGTAAAAACTTTCGAAGCTAGACATGTTGCAAAAGGGTTCACTCGAAATGAAGGGATCGATTATGAGGAGATCTTTTCGTCGATAGCCATGCTTAAATCTATCTAGATTCTCTTATCCGTTGTGGCTCATTTCTATTACGAAATTTAGCAAGTGGATGTCAAGATTGTATTTCTTAATAGGAGTCTTAACGAGTGCATCTATATGATGCAATCAGATGGTTTCATAGTAAAGGGCCAGAGCACATGTTGTGCAAGCCTAAAAGATCCATTTATGGACTTAAATAATCATCTATATCTTGGAATACTTGGTTTGATCAAGCCATTAAGTTTTATGATTTTGATTAATGTCCTAACGAGTCCTATGTGTACAAGAAGAGTGATGGAAGCATGATGGTATTTTTAGTACTTTATGTTGATGATATCTTACTCATCAGAAATGATGTGGGGGTGATATCTTTGGTAAATGTATGGTTATCTAGCCAGTTCGATATGAAAGATTTAGAAAAAGTCAGTCACATTCTAGGGATCAGGTTTTAGTGAATTCGCAAGCAAAGGATGTTGGGCTTATCACAAGCTAATTATATCGATATGGTCCTTGCTTGTTTTAGCATATAGGATTCTAAGAAAGGATTTCTCTATTTCAGGCATAAAATTACTCTATCCAAGGATTAGTGTCCTAAGATAGCTATTGAGATAGAGAAGATGAAGGGCGATTCCTTATGCTTCAGCAGTAGAAAGCTTCATGTATGTTATGCTTTGCATTAAATCGGACATTTGTTTTGTCGATGGCATGTTTAGCAGATATCAGTCTAATATAGGGTAGAAGCATTGGACAACAGTAAAATATATTCTCAAGTACCTGAAAAAGACTGGATATTGTATGTTGGTTTATCAGGCAGATAGTCTAATTCCCTTAGGATATACAAACTCGAATTTCAAGTCAGATAAGGATTCTAGAAAGTCTACCTCGAGATATATGTTTACCTTGTGAGATGAAACTATAAGTTAGAGGAGTATGAAACAGTCTTGTATTGCTTATTCCACCATGGAGGCCAAGTATGTGGCAGCCGCTTAGGCAGCCAAGGAGATTGTTTAGCTTAAGAACTTCCTGTTGGATCTAGACATGGTACCTTTAGTATAATCAGCTATTACACTTTATTATAACAATAGCGGTGCAGTTGTGAACTCAAAGGAACTAGGGACCCATAAGAAAGGAAATCATATCGAGCATAAGTATCACCTAATATAAGAGATCGTGCAGAAAGGTAATATTGTAGTGATTAAGATTGCATCGGAGAATAACCAAACAGACCCTTTTAGGAAGAGCTTACCAGCCAAAATTTTTAACAGTCATGTAGAGGGCATGTGAGTTAAAAGCATGGTAGAATGGCTTTGAGTATAAATGAAAAATTGTTAGAGTTGTTTATTAAAAACCATCTTTGTGCATTGGATGTTTAGTACTATTTTTATTTATTAAAAAAAACTATTTTCCCATTTTAACGAGAATCTGTATGAATAATTTTTGTGTAACATTATTTATTTAATGCTGTGTATAGATATTTTTTATTCTACATAGTAGTTAATTTAGTGTGTATAGTTCGATTTACACACGGAAGACCAAATTATCAGTTCTGTCTTATATGGAATTAAACACACCATTAATATGGCTGTAGCACAATATTTTAGTAGATATGTCTTGATTATGGGGAACGGTATAATTTTGACTCATTGTGCTAGTACACTTTATATGTATTAAATAGGACTGCGTTGGGTTAATTATTTTTATATTGACTATATAAAATAATTCACACCCCGTGGTTATTATGAGTGCTTATACTCTTAATCCTGAATAGTTATTATACACTTATTTTAGTGTTCATTAGTTTGATTCATTAGAGGGTGTATGGGTCAATAATCCCAGTAAGTTGAATAACAGCATTACGTATACGGTGGATATTAATTATTGACAGAATCCACGTCCCAGTAAAAGATTTATAATACTTTTTAAGAAAGTTTATAAGTTTTGAATATGTCAAACCCTGCAAATGAATTTTATAATCTAATATATCAAATAAGTTAAACAGAATGTCTTAAGGAATTATGAAAGAGATCGATTAAATATAATTGTGGGTAATTTAATTTAATCGACGGGTATCTATAATCTTAACATATGGAGAAAAATAAGCATTTAATAATAAGAGCTCAAAAGTTTGATTTTAAGAATAAGACTAGGAGTGTAATTATGATTCTTTAGTGATTTGAATTGTAATTTATGTTTTTAGAAAAAAAAATTTCTAGGTTGAAGTAGGTTTTTCTAATTACATTAGAAGCTCGTATCTTATTACTCCTTAGGTCCCTGCTGTAGCCTATATATATTTTATCATAACCCTAACCATCAGTACTCCCGTGTGAAACATATCATTAAGTCTCTTAGGGTTTTCACATATTATGAGGACTTGAGAAGAAAGGAAAAAAGCCAGATAGGGTTTGGAACTTAATGGATCTAAGCCTACACTTAGTTCGAGTTTAAGCACCTGGGAATACAATAGAAGATGTAAGCGGAGACGAAATTGCCGACTTGTCGTGTTGACCTTCAGATTCAAGTTCAAATGCTGAAACATGATCAAATTAGAGGGGATCACACAAGTATAATCCCTATTCCGCCTTGTAGGTGTACTGGGTTTCTGTTCTTGGGCGTTTAGAAAAGTTTGATTTTTTTCATCCTGGTTCTATTCGGACAATTTTTCATTCGTTCGGACAGTTTAGTGCAGCGCAATTTTTTTTTGTATGTTTTAGATCTTATCCAGCGTCATGTTTGATTCGATTCATATGTACTATCATTGTATCTTGGGATTCCAATCCCTTTACTTCCTTCGACTAGTCTATCTTTTTCCAAATTTTGTTGGTTTAAAATGTCTTTGACTTAGGGTTAGATGTTCAACATGTTCATTATGTTTCCACAATCCTTTCCATTGCTCTGCTATCTGTTGGGAATGTATACTGAAAAGTCATGCTTTTTATGTATTTTATTCTAGATCCCTGGCATATTAATAAGAAACATT